>ML438470.1:137443-195795 GCA_005239525.1 Nicotiana knightiana | reverse complement strand
GATGAGCTTTACGGTTGTAATAACTCTCTATGATTTGTTTTTGAGCTGCCATCTGTATCAATGTTGCTTCTCTCTGTGGTTCGAGCAGGTCCAGGTTGGTCCTTAATCCGTCGTTGTTTTCACCCTCCATGGTTGTTGAGAACCTTATGCTTGGTTCGCTAATCTCCACAGGTATTAAGGATTCTGAGCCATAGACAAGTGCAAACGGAGTTTCTCCCGTGGATATTTCTTAACTTGTTCTATATGCCCATAGTACCGCTGGTAACTCATCAGGCCAGTTTCTTTTGGCTTTATCCAGCCGCTTTTTTAGATTATTAATGATGACCTTATTCGTTGACTCAGCTTGACCATTAGCCACGGGGTGGTATGGCGTTGAAGTGATCCGCTTGATTTGCCAGCTTTCGAAGAATTCTGTGATTTGCGAGCCTATGAATTGTGGGCCATTATTGCACACAATATCCTTTGGTATCCCAAAGCGGCATATTATGTTTCTCCATAAGAAGCTTTTAAATTTCTTTTCTCGCACTTGTTTGAACGCTTCTGCCTCTACCCATTTTGTAAAATAGTCGGTTAACACGAGTAAAAACCGTACCTGTCCTTTAGCTGTGGGAGGAGGTCCCACTATGTCCATACCTCATTTCATGAAGGGCTATGGGGATATTATTGGATGTAATAATTCCGCTGGTCGATGCATGTTATTGGCAAAATTTTGGCATCTGTCTCATTTGGATATGAAGTTCTCGGCTTCTTCTTCATCTTAGGCCAATAGTATCTAGATCTGATTAGTGTTTTCACTAAGGATCTCGCCCCTGAGTGATTTCCACATTGTTCTTCGTGGACTTCTTTCATCACAAATTCCATTTGGTTAGGTCCGAGGCATTTAGCTAGGGGCCCTCCGAACATCTTGCGATAAAGTGAGTTGCAAATAAGGCAGTACCGTGCAGCTTTGCGGCGAAGTGCTTGAGCTGCTTTCTTGTCTTCAGGTACGGTGCCATTCTGCAAAAAATTAAGAATTTCGTTTCTCCAGTCCCAGGTTAGGTTGTTGAAAGTTACCTCATTCCTGTCCTGGTCTATTATTGAATGAAATAGTTGAACGACAATTGTATTGTCTTTGTTCGTTACTTCCGTGACTGCTGCGAGGTTAGCTAATGCATCTGCTTCTGCATTTTCCTCTCTAGGTATTTGCATTACCTTCCATGTTTTGAATTGTCTCACGAGCTCTCGTGCTTTTTCAAGATATTGTTGCATTCTAGTCTCTCGAGCGATGGAAGTCCCCTGTATCTGATTTACTACCAGTTGGGAGTCGCTGTTGATAACAATTTGCTCGATTGAGAGTTCCCATGCGAGTTCAAGCCCTGCAATAACAGCTTCGTACTCTGCTTCATTGTTAGTTATAGGATAACACTTGATATCTTGCCGTGTCTTTTCACCCGTGGGTGATATTAAGACTATGCCTAAGCCAACACCTTTTATATTTGAAGAACCATCGGTGAACAAGGTCCATATGTATGGATTAGCACCGTAAAGAGTTGTAACTCTTTTTCTACTTTAGGTACAATGCTATTACTAAAGTCAACAACAAAATCAGCTTGTATTTGAGACTTAATTGCAGTCCTAGGCTGATAAATTATTTCATGCTCACTTAAAATCTATGGCCCACTTGGCTAATCTTCCTGACAATTCCTGTTTATACAGAATATTTCTTAAAGGATATGAGGTCACAACGGTGATTAGGTGGCATTGAAAATATGGTCGTAATTTTCTAGATGCCATTATTAAAGTTAAGGTTAACTTTTCCAGATGTGGATATCTGGTCTCAGCATCTAGCAAAGTTTTACTTACATAATAGATAGGTGATTGTTTACCTTTTTCTTCTCTTACCAATACTGCACTTACAGCAATTTCTGAGACAGCCAGGTAGATGTACAATCTTTCCCCTTCTTTTGGCTTTGAAAGCAGTGGTGGTTTCGATAGATAAATCTTCAGATTCTTGAGGGCTTGCTGACATTCTTCAGTCCATTCGAACTGATTCTGCTTCTTGAGAACTGAGAAGAATTTAAAACTTTTTTCGGAAGATTTAGAAATAAATCTACCCAAAGCTATTCTTCTCTCTGTCAGTCTTTGAACTTCCTTTTTATTTGTTAAAATATCAGGTATTTCCTCTATAGCTTTAATTTGAGCGGGATTTACCTCTATTCCTCTGTTTGATACAAGGAAACCCAAAAATTTACCTGATTGCACTCCAAAAGCGCATTTTTATGGATTTAACTTCATATTATACCTGCGTACAAAAATCAAAAGCAGTAGAGATATGCTGGAAATGANTGGCTCCAGCGTTTTTTTAAGCCAAAAGGCATACCTTTATAACAGTAAGTCCCCCTGTTTGTAATGAAGGAAGTTTTTTCCTCATCTGAGGGCTTCATTTTAATCTGATTATAACCAGAATATGCATCGAAGAAGCTCAATAATTCATGACCTGCTGTGGCATCAATTATTTGATCTATATGTAGCAATGGGAATGAATCTTTTGGGGCATGCTTTATTTAAGTCAGCATAATCTACGCATACTCTCCACTTGCCATTCTTTTTAGGTACTACCTAGGTGTTTTCTAGCCAGTTAGGGTACGTTACCTCTCGTATCGAACCAATCTTCAAGAGTTTCTGTACTTATTCGTCAATCACTTGGTTCTTGAATGGTCTTTGCTTTCTTTTCTTCTACTTAACAGGTACGAAGGATAGTCTTCCTTTAGTTTATGAGTCATCACTTCTAGTGGGATGCCTGTCATATCTGATTGGGACCACGCAAAGCAGTCTGCGATAACCTTTAAATAATCAATTAACTTACCTCTTCGAGCGGGGCCTAGCCTCGTGCCTATATACATTTTCTGCTCAGGCTTTTGTTCAGATAATGGAACAGCTTCGAGCTCCTCCATAGTTGTTTTGATGTGCTCATCTTCCTCTTGTTCCCGAATGACGTCTGGTCTGGAATCTGCATCTGTGTGGTATAGTACACCTTCCATGGTAACTTGATTCTCCTTCTCTAAGTACTTTCTTTCTTACCTGTTTCAGCAATAATACCTTCCGTACCTATTTGGGTAGTAATTTCTTCCATGCCTGTTTGGGCTGCGTTACCTGCTTGGGAGATTCCCTTATCTCGTAATTCTTCCACCTCTATTTTCTTGTTGCAGTGTACCATAGAGTTTATATTTCTTGCGGTCTGCTGTTCGCCTTTGATTTGTTGAATCCCCCATTCAGAGGGGAATTTAATTACCTGATGCAATGTGGAGGGTATGACTTTCATGCCGTGGATCCATGGCCTTCCCATGATCACGTTATAAACCATGTCAGTATCGATGACTTGGAACTTGGCACTTTTGATCACCCCCTCAGCATAAGTGCTAAGCTCAATTTCTCCTTTTGTTATAACCTTAGAGTTATCAAACCCTGATATGGCTCGTGCCTTTGGGATCACTTGATTCCCCAGTAGGATTTCTTCCACGACTCTTAGCAAAATGATATTGACTAAACTACTTGGATCAATCAACACTCTTTTTACGTTAGTGTCATGAATAAGTAAAGATATTACCAGAGCATCGTTGTGCGGAAGTATTAATCCGCCGATATCTGCATCATTGAAGTTTATATTGTCTTCTTCCATATTTTCACGAGCTCCTTTCCCATGTGTAATTGTGAACTTTGTGGTTGTTTTGCAAATCACTCTGTTTACTTCTTCACCTCCGTGTATCACGTTGACGGTTCATTTTGGAGAAGGAGGCTTTGGGGGCTCATGTCTGTTCCTCATATATGCATGTTTACCTTTATCACTAAACAATTCTGTTAAATAGCCCTGTTTTAATAAATTTTCTACTTCACCTTGTAAAAATCTGCAATCCGCAGTTTTGTGCCCATGATCGTTGTGGAATTCACACCAGTGATCTGGGTTCTTCTACTTGGATTTGGCCGCATCTCTTCGGGACAATTAACCTTGTCTCCCATGTTCCTCAATATTGAGAAAAGTTCAGTAGTACTTACATTAAAGGTATGATCCCCAATTTGATTACTACCTCTAGGTCGTTCATCTCGATCTTTTCTGGATCTAGACGAGGATGAGACTATGTCTCTTCTTTGTGGTCTATAGTCCGACCTAGTGTTTTCGAACCTGGGGCAGATATTGCATCCCGAGGGTCCTAATTAAGGATCGTACCTGTTTTTACCTCATCTTCTACCTTATTCTGGACGTCTGGATCTGGAATGATCTTCATCTCTCGAACGAGCAATAATATCTTCTTCTATTATGAGTTTAGTATTGTACCTGTTATATACATCTTTCCATGTTGTAGCGGGGAATCCTCTTAGACTTTCCTTAAGTCGTCTCGTGGCTTCTGAGCTTGCTTGCAAATTCCATGGTTGCCCAATTATCAGGCACCCTGGGTAACTGCATTCTTTCTCGTTGAAACCTGTCTACAAACTCACGGAGTAGTTCCGTGTCTCCTTGTTTTATTTTGAATATGTCTTCCATTCTCTTCTCAACTTTTTGTGCACCAGAGTGTGCTTTTATAAATGAATCTGCAAGCTCAGCAAAAGAATCAATAGAATTTTCAGGAAGAAGGGAATACCAGGTTAGGGCCCCTCTGGTAAGTGTTTCCCCAAATGTTTTGACAAGGACTGATTCAATCTCTTGTTTTGTTAAGTCGTTGCCTTTTACCCCAGTAGTGAAAGCAGTCACATGGTCACGTGGTTCAGTTGTTCCATCATATTTGGGAACGCCAGACACTTTAAACTTCTTGGGTATAGGCAAGGGTGCCGCACTTGGCTTCCAAGGTTGTTGAGAATATCTATCAATATCAATGCCTTTGATGATAGGTGGTACTCTAGGAATTTGTTCGATACGATCGTTCTGCTCCTTCATCTGTTTCTGTATGGTTAGCAGTAAACTTTGTAATTCTGAGTTATTAGATATACCTGGTCTCGTTTCGAGAGATTCATTAAGAGTATCTCCTCTTCCTGAGTTTGCCAACCCAGATTGAGGGTTTTCCATGGTGATGGTGTTATTGGGGGGTGGCGTCGGCGGTGTAGGTCATGCTGCCGGTAATCCTCTCGCAAATTCTTGCAAAGCTTGGCTCACATACTCTACAATCATTTTCTTTACACGATCTTGTTCCACAGTTTGATCATTATCACCATTGTTGTTATTGGATCTTTCTGGGGATTGTTCCCTTGAACCACATGGGGTTCCTGAAGGCGATGGAACTGGGGTTCCACTCCTTTGCTGGTTGTTGTCGTTGGAGTTTGACATAGTTCAGAGGATATACTTGAAAAGCAAACAAAGATTATCAGTTTTCCGGTAACGGAACCAATTTGTTTAACCAAAGAATTAGATCATTTCACTAAAGCTTATTTTTAAGATGAATACGGGTTACTAATAATCAAGGAAATGGATAAAAATAAATAACAGACAATATTGCAGAAATATAGAAAAGCGGAGTCAATTATATTCGAGAATCAGATGCCTTTACAAGCTGTATTCCCCTCCCTTATATAAGAGCTTCTTATAACGTACAAATATTGCTATGATTGCTCATTAATGACTAATTATGACATTAATGAGGAATTACAAAGGATAACGGTAATTAGGATACAGTTACATAACGTTCGAGTAATCAATTGTGGGTCTTTGAATCTGCCCGTAGCTTTGTCTAGATTCATTCTGACTGTGACTCTCTCTTATTTTGATCAAGTTGAATTTCCCGTGGCTGATAAGTTCGAGGGTTTACTGAATCGTGCCTCTACCTCTTCAAAGGATCGCATCCAGCTGTCGCGTTTTCTTGTGTCCACGTGACTGGCTGAGTTGTCAAAAGCTGGCTTACGTGTGAATCTCTTTTTTACCAATACACTTGTATCATTATCAAGATACATAAGTGCACTAATATCATTGAGATAGGGTGTTTCAGGACCAAGGAGTTCTCCATCCTCTTCTGGAGGTCGGAGCGTGTCCTTATTTACTTCAAGTGATCGAACAATTATTGGTGTATTTAATGGGTGCGCTTTGTCCATGTAAAAGCGTTTTAAGACCCTTTCTGTATAGGTAGATTGATGGATAATGATTCTGTATGCTAAATGTTCAATTTGCGGATCAAGACAAAGTTATGTCTTTCCAAGATCTTTCATCTCAAATTCTTTCTTAAGATATTAAATTGTCTTCTGGAGATCTATTGGAGTTCCAACAAGATTTATATCATCAACATTAACAACAAGTATAATAAATTCTGATGCCATGCCTTTTCTTTATAAAAATACATGGACAAATAACATTATTTATGTAACTTTCTTTCAACAAATATTCATGAAGGTGATTATACCACATGCGTCCAGATTGCTTTAAACCGTACAGAGATCTTTATAATCTGATTAAATACATTTTCAGAGATTTTGAATTTGCTTCAGGCATTTTAAATTCTTCAGGGATTTTTATGTAAATGTTATTATCAAGTGAACCATACAAATAAGCTGTAACTACATCCATTAGATGTATTTCAAGCCTTTCTTGTAGGACTAAACTGATGAGATATCGAACTGATATGGCTTCCATAACAGGTGAATATGTTTCATCAAATCGACTCCAGGTCGTTGTGAGAATCCTAGTGCGACAAGGCGAGTTTTGTATCTTTCAATTTCATTTTTATCATTCTTTTTTCACACAAAAATCCATTTATGACCAACTGAATTTTTATACCAGCATGTGTTTGGACTACTGGTCCAAATACCTCTTTTTAGCAAGTGCATTCAATTCTGATTGAATTGCCTCTTGCCATTTTGGCCAAGCAGATCTTTGTCGACATTCTTCGACAGATCGTGGTTCAAGATCCTTACTATCTTACATAATGTTAAATGTTAAGTGCAATATTATATGCAAAAACATTATCCACCATTATTTCAGATCGATTTAAATTAATCACATTACTAGTAGAACTTATTAAAAGTTCCTCGTTGACTTGAGTCTCGGGTTCATTTATTTCTTCCGGAATATCTGTACTAATCAGATCTTGGGTCTATTTAGGGGATCCCTTCAGAGTATTATTTTGGTCATTTATCGATTTTCTTTTCCTAGGATTTCTATCCTTAGAATCCAAAGCCATACCACACTTAAGGCATGCTTTAGGTTCGCTAGCTCTCATGCTAGTAGATGGTCCTGCTAGGACATCAATTTGGATAGGCACATTCTCTGCAGGGATAAGTGACTTAGTTATCCTTTTCAAACCAACAAACACGTATGTCATTTGATTTGCTATATTCTGTAAATGGATGATCTCCTGGACCTCCTGATTACATATAGGGGTACGTGGATCAAAATGAGATAATGATGAAACTTTTCACACAATTTCTCTTTTGATTTCCTTTATCTTTCCCCCTAGTTGTGGGAAATTTATTTTATCAAATCGACAATCTTCAAATCGAGCGGTAAATAAATTTTCCATCAATGATTTAAGATAGCGAATAATAGAGGGTGATTCAAACCCAACTTATATTCCTAATCTTCTCCGGGGGCCGATCTTACTGAGTTGTGGTGATGCTACTGGCACATATACAACACATCCAAAAATTCGTAGTTGAGACAATTTTGGTTCATGACTAAAACTAATTGTAACAGAGAAGATTTATTATAATGTATCGGTTTGAGATGAACAAGTGATGTTGCATTGTAATATAGCATGGCCCTAAACAGTAGTGGGAAATTTTATTATCATAAGTAGCGACCTTGCTATCAATTGCAGGCGTTTAATGAATGACTCTGCAAGGCTATTTTGGGTATGAACATAAGTTACTAGTTGTTCACATTTTATCCCAACTGATAGACAATAATCATAAAAAGCTTGAGATGAGAATTTCCTATCATTATCAAGGCGAATAACCTGTATAGGATAATCTGAGAATTGTGTCCTTAATCGAATTATTTGGGCTAATAGCTTTGCAAACGCCAGGTTGCGAGATGATAGTAGGCACACATGAGACCATCTTTAAGATGCATCTATTAGGATCATAAAATATCTAAACAACCCACTTGGTGGATGAATCGCTCCACATATATCCTCATGTATACGCTCTAAAAAGGTAGGAGATTCAATGCCGACCTTCGTTAGTGATGGTTTAGTGATCATTTTACCTTGCTAACAAGCATCACAAGAAAATTCATCATTTATAAGAATCTCCAGGTTCTTTAATAGATGCCCACTCAAATTTTCAATAATTCGTCTAATCATTATTGATCTAGAATGTCCTAAGCGACCATGCCAAAGCACAAAAGTATTTGAATAAGTAAATTTATGGTTTACGATAGATTGTGTTTTATCTGTACTAATCTTTGAATAGTATAATCAAGACGATAAAGTTGGTAAATTTTCTATAATGCACTTCTTGCCAGAAACATTCTTTATAATACAAAGATATTCCACATTCATTTCATCTATCGTCTCAACATGATATTCATTTCAGCAGATATATATAAAACTCAACAAGTTCTTTTGGGACTTGGAGGAGAATAATGCATTGTCTATAAAAAATTTTGTTCCCTTAGACAGAAATATGGTGGCTCTTCCGGAGCCTTCAATCAAACATATATTACCAGATATTGTAGAAACATTTGTTTTTTCCCTATGCAAATAAGAAAAGTATTTCTGATCTTTGAATATGGTATGAGCTGTTCCACTATCAATTACACAAATATCTCCATGGTTGATCTTTGATCCAAAAATAAATTAAGGATGATCCATATTCTTCAAAATGACATAAGCAAAAAATATATTATTGTAAACATCATTATCAAAGCATAACTTTTATTTATGTACAACAATTACATAACCATACTATCTACTACAAACAACAAAAATTAAAATATTTATATTTCTACATATTCATCACCGATCACATGACTTATTTCTCCTTCTGGGAGTGCAAAGTAATCAGCTACATCCAAATGCGTGAAGTCTAAATTATCTTCAGAAATAAAATTTGCTTCAATATTTTTCTATATCTTCTTTAGGGAGGCTTGATAAAGCTCAATCAGGTGCTTTGGCGTATGACATGAGCGTAACTAGTGCCCTTTTCTTCCACATCTATAGCATGCATTTTTTGCATTTGTGGCTTGCACCGTTTCATGCTTGTGTTCCTTCCTTTTTCCTTATTGGTGATGCGGAGGGTTCTTTGGTGCATTATTATTACCATGATTAGAGTTTCTTCCTCGGCCACGGCCATGACCACAACTGGGGCCACGACCTCTTCCACGCTTAGCTTGGTGGAAGTTTGTCTCATTCAATTCAGGGAATAGACAAGAACTAGTAGGTCGACTTTCATGATTTTTCATTAATAGCCCATTATGTTGCTCAGCCACAAGAAGATGTGAAATAAGTTCAGAATATTTTTTTGAATTCAATCTCTCGATATTGCTGCTACAGGAGCATATTCGAGGCATGAAAAATGGTGAAAGTTTTATCTAGCATATCATGATCAATAATATTATCACCATATATTTTTAATTGGAAAATAATTCTAAACATAGCAGAAATATACTCACTGATAGATTTAAAATCTTGTAGCCTTAAATGAGTCTAGTCATAACGTGCCTGTGGAAGAAAAGTCATCTTCAGGTGGTCATATCTTTTCAAATTATTTCACAGTATAACTATATCTTTAACATTGAGATACCATTTTCAAGCCTTCATCAAAGTGATGGCGTATGAATATCATTGCATTGGCACGGTCTTGGCTTGATGCTTGATTAATTTTTATCCTTGATTTTGTCTGCCAGACCCATCACATCTAGATGAATTTCAGCATCAAGCACCCAAGACATATAGCTTTTGCCCGATATATCCAAGGCTAAAAATTCATGTTTAGAAAGATTTGACGTTATTTAGAAAAAGAAAGTTCGTACCTTTGATACTTTCAAAGTATTTGCTCGAGATGGTAGAGTCGCGTGCAAATATCGTGTTATAAAATAAAGACTATAAAGTAAATTAACCAAAGACAAGTATAGAGAGAAACTGGTATATTATTCAATTTCAAACTGATGTACATAGTGAACTGAAAAACTCCCCTATTTATAAAAGAAATAAAGCAACTATGAGGCTTTTCATGAAGCACCTGCAAAGGCTTTTCTTGAGCTGCTTGTAAGTTGTCAGCATGAACTGCTCGCAACCTGCCTTTTTAATAAGAAATTGTTGCAAATCGTTTCATTGAGTTGCTTGCAACCTGCCTGCATCAGTTGCTTGTAAGATAAATTTCAGTAGAGTTCTAAACGAATAATCTTCTTCAAAAAAATTATCTATAGCGGCATAATAAATGAACATCCACAATATAATATTTTCATAATAGACTCTGTGTTTTAATCATATTAGAATTTGTTTCCACAGTACACATATTTTAACATTAATTCCTACCATATTTTTAACTTTTCTTTTACAATATTCATGGCAACTCATATAAGATGGTAAAAGCTTATGGGTCGTTTGGTAGAATATATTAGGAAAAATAATATATGTATTAATTTTGGTATTATTAATCCCTTATTTGATAGTGTTTTTAACCTATGTATAACTAACACAAATATAATTAGGTAGACATCCTTTTCAGTAATATTCTTATACATAGCAAGCCATGACATTAGCAATACCATAATTTTTAATACATAAACATGAATAAAGATAGAATTGTCCTTTCAAAACTTTTAATACACCAAATCAAACAATCTAAAAAAAATAATTCCAGTATAACTAACTCCAACATAACTAATATCAGCACTATTTATCTCTGCAAATTAGACAGTTCAACCGGTACTTTAGACAGTTTTTGACTCACTAAATGTCGTGATGAAAAATTAACTCAAATAAAAACTAACAATTAAATTTTACTTTCATTTATTGTAACAATAAAGTCGAACTCTTTTTGTCACAACCTAGTTAATTTCACATATAATTATTGAATTTTAATGTTTACAGTAGTTGAATTTTACACAATTTAACAGTGAAGTCACAAAATCTTATAATCATAAAATAATTTAACTTAACCCGCTATAATAGTAAAGATACTAAAATATATCAGAAAACGATAATACTTACTCATCAAAGCAATTTTACTGAATTATTTTTTGTCACATGATACTGTTAAACTAAAATCAGAAACGCAACTGCTCACTTGCCTTTTACTCATCATTTAGCATAGCATACCTAAAGTAATCAATCAAACCTAGGCGTGTGTTCCACCTTTTTGGCAGTCAGTGAGTGAGTAGCACCCTGTTTCCCAATGAAAAGTAAATAGATTAATTGATTTTTATATATATATATATATATATATATAAAATCCCCTAAAGTGGCAATCTTAGGAACTAATATTAGAAGGTGAATTTTTTCTCTACTATTAAGACAGATTTTTTTGGTACATGGGCGAGTGAAAAATAATATACTCAATGAACTAGTTAAAATACATAACGTTATTTTAAAAGTAATAAAGAAATGCCAAGTTCGCAACCATCGAGAAATGGGAGCAGTTTCATTTACACATAAAAGATCTAAAAAAATCATTTTCTTAAAATTCAAATTGTTAAAGGATATGATGTTCAAATAGCACCAAGTTTCCTTTGCTCTATGTACAATTTAAATCATGCAAATTCTTTCTTTTCCTTTTAGTAGTCTATTTTTCCAAACTGGCATGCAAGATAGCCGAACGGGGACAAAATTTTCATTAGTCGTTAAATCACAAGAAGATGGTTAACCAAAGAAAAAGAATTCAAAAAATTATATATTTTAACTTAATAATAATATTGAATTTGTTAGAAATGTTGGTGAAATACTAAATAACATGTTTTAACAGTATTTCAAGAAAAAGAAGAAAAAAAATTCACTCACAAAACCTTTACTTTTCTTTTTGACAAGTGAAATTCACATCCACACAACTTCGACTTTCACATTCTTTCGATTTCAACTCAAACAACCTTATTTTTCAACTTCAACTAAATATTGTCCAAACTCCTATAATATATTAAAAAATTAATCCAAATAGTCGTCCACCTAAAAAAAACTCTGTTTAATCAAACAAGCTTGTATCCCAAAGTAGAAGATATTTGCACTCGTCAACAACAATAACAACATACCCAATAGAATCCCACAAGTGCAGTGTGGGGAGGGTACAAACCTTATCCCTACATTAGGGAGGTAGAGACGTTGTTTTTGATAGACCCTCGGCTCTAGAAATGCTCGTCAAGCTTCTGCAATTAAGCTTGTTACCTTGAATAAAACCTTGGGTATTCAAATCCTTAACCCCAATTTTACGAAGTTGGTAATACCAAGCTAACATATGAGCATTCGAAAAGAAAACATCGCAAACAATAACCAATCCCAAAACCTAGCACTGGAAAGGAAATGGGAAGATAACGACTAAAAGCAACAATAATAACATCAAGATCAAAAAATAAATAAATAGATAGCAAAATATCTTTCAATGGCGAAACTAGAGTAAATTCTAAAACACAACAGAACAAATTTCAGGCTTGACTACAGCTCCAGACTTGAGGAACACTTTACATTTCAGATCAAACACTCCCCAATACGATGGATAGGAGCAAAGAGAGTTCATGATTCCGCAGCGGCAGAATGCATACAGCAGAACCATTTTTTCTGAAAAGGAATGCATCCACAAAGTTATTATCTGCAATTTATGAACCTAAAATTCGAACTTACTAGTTAATACCAGAGAGAAAAGATCATCAAATGGCAAAACTCTGTTTAATCTTAAACAGTACTAAGAAAATATATCAATGCACAATCAACTCTATTTGCCTTCATAAACAGGTCCTCACATGACTAGAAGCATGTAAGTAAAATGTGAACCTCCTACGTTGACAAATTAATGAACACAATCAATTCTTGGATAATTTGCTCAATGCTAAGGAGGGTTAATTGCACAATCGAAAGGACACCATGCTTCCATGTAAAGTCCTTTGATTTCCTATGAATGCAAGGGAAAAGTTTCCTGTTTGCTCACGCATAAGAAATTCCTCGAGCAAGTGCTTACATATGTGAACTTCTTGCTAATGTGTGTGCACTGAGTATGTACGTAGTAGATGCTATATGTATGTAGTGTATCCTAATTTTAAGTTCAATAGCTCAACAAAGTTACAATCTTAGTATCAATATCAAAACTAGGATTCCGCATGGTTACGCAAAGGCAAGGCACAAAGCTTAAACTCTTCTGTAGAAGTAAACAGTTGTAAATGCATATGAAGCAATCATATAAAAATTACAAAATATACTCTTGAGTCTCGGCAAATGTGAGTTCTTTACATTTTGCACACATAATGAATCATTTTGAGTTGCACCCTATCCTTTATTTTTTTTAACAATTTGCCTCCTAATGTGTGCACAATTTTTTGATGTGCACCTAACCTTCATTTGTTCAGGATTTACTCATTATACAACAACAACAACAACAACTACTTATGCCTCAGTCCTCACTTTTTTCTTAAAGTTCAACTCATATAATGGTCATACCAAAATAAAATAAAAAAAAGAGAAGAAAAAGTTCTCTCTCTATACATATGTATAATAATAATAATAATAATAATAATAATAATAATAATAATAGAAAATTTCTAATAAGTCTAAAACCTATTCCCAACTAGTAGGTATCACCTATATGGATCTTGATCCTCTGATGTGCCCTATCTTTAGCTAAGTCCAGTCATAAGCCCTATCTGTATGGATTTGCTCCTTCTGATGAGCTTTTATTTGATTTACAATTCATTTGTGATACAATTTAAAGCCATTTTATAACTATGAAGGGAAACAATTCATTGTCAAAGGGCATAGGCATGTGTCCAGCAAAGGATAGGGTACTTATCCAGCTTCCATACAACAACAATTAGTGGTACCTTGACCTTATCATGGTAATCCAAGTGGTTAAATGAGCAAAAAAGTCACTTTATTGGCTTGTTTCACAATGCTGCCTTACCTTTGCCAAAGTTACATTGTGTTGACTTGCCATAAAAAGAAAATATGGAATTGGATACAATTGAATGAACTAAAAGTGAATGACTAGCCAAAAAATGGCTTGAAAAATATAAAAACTAACTAATGGACAGAGTCCTAGACACTGTAACTAAAAGAAATTAATTCTGATCAACAGTAAAAGACACGAAAAAGAGCATATATATAATTAATATAAATGATATAATAGGTCGGATGAAAGAAGAAATAAAATTAGCAAAAACAACACTAAGAGACAAGCTCGTAAGGCCAGAAAGTACTCAAGAAGTTCCTATGCTGGCCTTTCACAAATGATTTGTTTTATGATTTTGCAAAGAATAAGGTGCAAATCAAAAAACAATAGATAAAGATGGAAATCTGATAAAACAAAAAGACATGATGCAAATTTCATAAACAATGCACACATTATGAGACAAATCATGAACAAACAAAGGAGAGTGCAAATTTTTTCTAAGCAAATAATGCACACATTAGTGGTTCAAAATGCAAAGAACCCTAAGAAATGTTTATCTTTCTTGTTTAAAAAAATGATAATTTGTGTTGCTTTATGCACATACTTTACAAGGGAAATGACGATATGATATTTCACATGCTAGTTAGACATACAATAAGATTTAAACACCATGTTTTCAAAAGATAATCTAATAGCACAACATATTAACATTTGTACAAACTTTTTGAAACACTTTCCTCAACCATCAAAGTCAAGGAATGAAAAAGTACTAAGAAATGCAAAGACTTATAGAAGAGGCCCACAACTTACTGATTGAGGCTTTCCAAGAGTTGCTCCATGCTTATTATATGCAGGGTCACCCTTTGGTGGTGAGTTTGTATTGCCTCCGCTTCTCTTCTCATTTCGAGCTTTGTTAAATATGACTGTGAAACCCTCAGCAGAAGCTGGGTCATTGACATCCCACTCTCCAAATTTTGGAAGTGGACGACCTTTATCCTATAGACATCAAAAGATTAACTATCAGAGTTGCAATTCTACGACCTAAGTTAAAATAAAAAAGGCTGCAGAACAATTTACTTATGCAGAAATGTTAGTAATGGTAGATTAAATATCTTTTGCTAAGTAGAATTCCTAGATAAGAGGCCTACAGACACACATCAGATTAGCATCAAGCCATCAACCAATGGATCAGTGTTATCAAAGGCGAAAAACGCAAAAAAGCTCTAAGGTCTGTGTGGCTTTAAGCGCAAAGCGGAAATAAAGCGTGGGCTTTAAGGAAGAAAGGCGCAAATAGAGTAATACTACAAATATGTATTTGTAGTCCAAGACTAATATCTATAAGAATGAATACCAAATATATGGACAAAAAATTGAAGAGAATTTACGATAAAGTAAAATATCAATTGTTTAGTGTCGCCTCTTCAGGATTGCGCTTATTGGCAAGGAAAGGCATGCCTTAGCGCCTTGATGACAACATTGAAGCGCCCGTTGAGCGAGTCGAAGCGCTCAATGTGTTTTGAGCCTCGTTTTAGGGCTTAAGCGCGCCTTTGATACACTGCAATGGATTAGCACCATGCAATTGTTTTAACATAGCCAAAGAAGTCAGGTGAAGCATCAAACCAATACATGGAAAAGAGTAAGTGCTCATGTGACTGCACAAGCACATGCCTGGAGCAGGAAGAGGATCCATTTATCTCATGAATCTGTCAACAATAACCCCCCTCATCCCTGGCAGAAAAGGTTGAAACAAAAAGAGAATAGGAACTCATGGATCTTGGCTCTTTTTTTTTAATTGTAAAATATATTTGGACCACCAAATGATTCAATTCTATTATTAATCGGCCAAGCAATAGTAGCTTGGGCACATATATAGATTCCCCATTGTCCAAGACAAATTTTAAAAAAAGAAAATCAAAATCTTTAGCTAATGGCATTAGATGATAGCTCAGTCAATGTAATGAATCATAACAAAAAGAAAAAGATTACAGAAAAATGAAAACAGTTCAGCACTAATTTAAGGGAGTGAAGAGGCAAAAATTGTCAATCTTATAGGTGACTCTTTTTCAAAAAACTAATCAGAATGTAGCCGGGACTGTTTTATGCAGAAAATTTGGAACATAAAATTTCATTTAATAGACAGTTATTGGAATCTTCGTATCAGAGGTATATTTAGGGTGAAAAAGCATTCAAGAATGTGTATTACTCAGAAATGTCTTGCTAATATGTGACAGCAAGCACTAAAGCAACTTGAATAATATATTTATCTTAACAAGCAAACAGTTATTTCTAAGATGTGTTATTTTCTTATAAATTGTATAATTACTAAATAAGACTTTTTTTTCTTTTGTTATTGTCATATATAACATATCAAACCCAAAAAGAAATATTTCTAAGATATTTTGGCAAAGTTACTCATTGATCAATTTGGGCAGAAAATTAGCCCAACTTAAATGGGCTGAGTTCATTAAATGGGCGGGTCAATAACCAGCTTCAGTTTTACCGGATTCCCGAAGGAACTAGGTTACAACTAGAAGTTCAAGGCTTCGTTTGGCTTCCAATGAGGAGGCTTTACCATATTTGCCAGTACAACTTCTCTTAATTAGAAATAATTACATCAACAGATAGTTTATATATTTTCAACTTACTTACAGATGCCTGTAAGGTCTTCATTGGAAAGCATATTTATTTTATACATATACATAGCAGTAATACAAGTTTCACATAGGCCAAGTTCAAGAACATAGCATATATAACTTTCTGTACCTATATACATGTTAACAGAATTAGCATGGAAAACCCAAGAGAAAACTTCATTAATGACTTAGAATATTTCACTAAAAGAATAAATTTCAATTTCAATTTATTTAAAAGAAAAAAAAGATCCAGGGACAATAAAAAATCCAATAAAATCACCTTTAAAATTGCCTACCTTGTTCCTCATGATCCATAGAACATAAAACTAGAAAAACTTGAAAAGAAAATACAGATAAACCCAGAATTTCATAAATCTCTTAAAATAAGTAGAGCTTTGTCTTGGAGAGATATAATTAGTCAGTCTATTGCATTTACATGACACTATTACTATTTAGGACTCAAGCATTTCTTTCTTTGAAATAATATTTTATTATAGCAAAAGATGATTTTTGTACTTTTATTTAATTTCTAAATGCATAATACTTTAAAGTATTTCAAAAGAAAATCAGAAAAGCCACTTCTACTCCAGTATAATTTGTAAAAGGAGAAAAAAGTTTCAGAAGCCTTCTCATTTTCTTTTTCCGTACAGCAGTCCAGCTAAAAATAATCAACAATTTATGGTGAAGAGTACATGATGATTAGCTAATAAAAAGCTCAAAAAGGCTACTTTTACATTAAAGAACAATCAAAGTAATAAACAATAATATGTAATTAGGAAAAAAAAAACATTTTATGATGTAACAGCAATCAAGCAGGAAGATTGACATACGTAAGTATATATTCATGTTAATATAGAGAGACCAAAAAAGAACAGGCAAATATCAACATTTTATGATGTAAAATACTATTAGTAATATTTTATTTTTTCATATGGGTGAAAAATAATATCACTAGCAAACAATCTAAAGCTCAAGAATGGCAAATTTTACCATAAAATAGGAACAATAAAACATATAGAATTCACATACATAAGCATATATCTATGTTAATATAGAAAAAAGCTGAAAATCATAGCGCCATGAGTTTGAAGTATTTTATGCAGTTTTCAAAAATAAATATTTTTTTGGAAAAAATTAATTAGATAGAGAAAATAAGATTGTAACCGACAAAAAAACGCAGAATCCTTCTACATTTTTTTTTTCCTGCTTTCTGAAAAGACCCCAAAACAGGACAGGCAAAAATCAAACAAATTATAGCTAACAATCGAAACTCAAACAATGTTCCTTTTACCATAAAATAAGAACAATAAACATGAAGATTTTACATTTATAAGAATATATTCAGGAAAATATAGAGAGTGTAGAGAGTCATACCGCCATGAATTTTAAGGTTTTGGACAGAGAAAGAGAAAAAACACAGAGAGAAAATTCCTTCTTACAACTTTTGTTTTGTGAATTTTGTGATTGGATTTATTTGTTTATTATTGTAAGAGAAGGGATAATAATTTTCTCCTTTTTTTTTTGCTCTCTGTCTCTCTCTGCAAATGAAATGGAAAACGTTCAGAGAGAGAGAGAGAAGGAGCCAAGGAGGAGAAGAGAGAGAGAGACAGAGATGTACAGCTGGATTTAAAGTGGGCCCATATTTTCTGGTTACGGTCCGCAGTCAAGTTTGAAACGTTTTTTCTTTTTCTCTAAAATTTATTTTTTCATTTCCTGCGATAAAGAATATGAAGAAAATGAAAATGGAATTTGGAATTTACTAGGAGCCAGGAAAATGTTTTCACTTTTTCTCGAAATCAGTGTTTCACCATAAAATTTATAATTTTCACCTGAAGATTAATTTTGAAATTTTTTTGAAAAGTTAAAAAATTCTAAAAAGCCGTTTTTTAAAATTTTCACTCAAATCACTTACAAACATTTAAAAACAACGCAAAATTATATGCATGTCCAAACACAACTCTAAGAGCCCATTTGGACATACGAAATTTTCCCCTTTTTTTTCAATTTTTTTTTTACTTTTTCCGAAATCAGCATTTGTTCATAAATTTTCCATTTTTCACTTGAGGATGCTTTTTAGAAATTTTTAAAAATTTGAAAAACTCCAAAAAGTTATTTTCAAAATTTTCACTCAAATCACTCACAAAACTTCAAAAAAATCCAATATTATATTCATGTCCAAACATAACTCTAAATTTCAAATAGCATTTTCACCATTTTTTGGAATTTTACAATTCTTATGTCCAAACATCCACTAATTTTCAAATAACATTTTCACTTGAAAAAAAAATTCACATTTTTTTTGAAATTTTTGTATATGATAAATATGCTATGCTACGTGCCGCACAAAAGAGGGACACGTGGAACATAAGACGGGAGATAGCCAAAACCGAAGGCAACGGTTCCGCTGTCACCGGAAAGAATAATGCTCGTAAGGATGCAATAAATACTCTTCGCCTAGTAACGTTTAATGGAGAATATTTAACAACATTAAGTACGTTGCCCGTTACAAGGAATTTGGCATTTATGTTTACTGTAACATCTTCATCAATGGCCCTCATAATTGACATTAAAGAAGGGCACGATCCTAGGACATCCTTTCCTAGACGTAGCTATAAATAGTGAGCTCCGTTATCATTGTAAGGACACGAATTTTCTGGCAAACTAATACTACAATCTACTCAAAGCTCTAATCAATTTTACCTTCTTATTTTCTGTTCTTGTTCTTATTACTATTGCAGCCGGAGACTTCACTACCAGAGTCTCTAATTCTGTCATTGTGTCTTCTTATCAAGGCTAAGTGTTATATATTTCTTCAATTATCTTGTTATTTTAGGATCAAATTAATTCACTAGTCTAGAAACCACGTATAAATTCAACTGTACTGTTTTACGGGTAAATAGTTTGGTGCGCACCGTAGGGACTAGATAGCCGTGCAATTAAGTTGATCCTTGCTTTTTTTACTAACGTGTTTTGATTATAATGTCTTAGAAGAAATCATAAGAAATGACAGATAATGGTGTTAACAACACGCAAAATCCCGAGGTTCGAGAGGATCAACCTCATTTCGATGACTCAATCAGTGACACCCATAACGAGGGGAATGACGCCACGCCGGTGCATGACAGGCAATATCCTCGACATGTTCGGGCGACAACTCCTGATGATGTTGAGGAGGAACATGTCGTTGACACGGTAAGGGTCCTACAAGAACAACATGCGATCATTCTAGGCCACCTCACGTGACAGGATAAAGTTATGATAGAGTGAAGCAGGCACTATCGTGGGCTTTGAATAATGCGAATAGACGAGATCCGATTCCTCCCGGCGCTCCCGCAAATCAAACAACGCAGAGGGTCGACAACAACACCCCGAGGGGAGAAGTTGGCTCCGACGGGGCTGGGGGGAGCGGATTCGGCCCTAATAACAAAAACGATCCCTTCAAGAATGAACTCTTACGGTTTATGAGGGGAGTGAACGCCCGCATTGATCGAATTCCGGGTGCACCACCGGTGTTGAAAGGTCCGGACTCAACGAAGTATACCCAATTGCCATAAAACCCAAATGTGGTACCAGAATTAATCCCTAAGCGGTTTAATATGCCTGATGTGCCAAAGTATGACGGAATTTCAGACCCTCATGAGCATATTACCACCTATACAACGGCAGTGAAGGGAAATGATTTAGCTCCTCATGAAATTGAATCTGTTTTGCTGAAGAAATTTGGAGAGAATCTCACGAGGGAAGCCTTGAAGTGGTATTCACTGTTCGTGGACTCTTTCATCAAGGCTCATGCCAGGGCCAGAAAAGTACAAGCCCGAAAAGACGACATATTCAGGATTGCACAAAGAGAGTCCGAGTTACTACGAAAGTTTGCGACCCGATTTCAAAAGGAGAGAATGTTTCTCCCGGCTATCCCGGATGAATGGGAGGCTGAAGCATTCACCAAGGGACTGAATCCGAGAAGTTCGGACGTTTCTCGAAAATTGAAGAAAAGCCTGCTTGAGTTTGAAGCAACGACTTGGGCGGATGTCTACAACCGGTACGAATCAAAGATAAGGATCGAAGATGATCAGGTTGGCTTTCCATCGTTGACAAAAGGATGGAAAAAGAATAGAGAAAAATCAAAAGACGATTTCAACACGGACGTACAGTCTTCGAGGGGCCGATTTTTTCCCATACGAACGGACAGAAGGCCACGACAGAGGCTTCCGGTCAGCGGACAGGTTCGCCATCGCCATCGCCATAAGGACTGATCGCGGTCGCAAAATTGATCATCACAGGGTAAAGAAGCATCAGGGGCGCGGGATCCTTCCTACCCCGTGTTGTCAAAATACATTTTCAATGATATTGTAGTGGAGTTGGTGTCAGCCATGAGAAACATCAAAGAAGCACGATTCCCAAAACCAATGAGATCTGAACCCAGCCAGAGGGATCCCAACTTGTGGTGTAAATACCACGGTACGGATGGCCACCAGATAGGGGACTGCCGACACCTCCGGGAAGAAGTGGCAACACTGTTGAAGAATGATCATCTCAGAGAATTCTTGAGTGACCGAGCTAAGAACAATTATGGTCGTAATCGGGACAACGCAGAACCCTTGAAAGTAGGAGAAAATCCCATCAACATGATCTTCGGGGGGAATGAGATCAATAGGGTCACCTTTTCGGCAGCAAAAATAGAGAAAAGTATCAATAACCCATAGCTAAAGGCTCTGGTAAGTTTCCGATGATGATATCACTTTCACAGAGAAGGAGCAGAAGGATTGTTGCTGCCGCACAACGACGCACTATTAATTTCTTTAAATGTGCTAGATTTTAAGATTAAACGCGTTCTAGTAGATCCAAAAAGTTTGGTCAATATCATACAATGGAGAGTATTGGAGCAAGCTAAACTCACCGGAAGCATCATTCCAGCCACAAAACTCCTCGTTGGATCCAACCTCGCGAGCGTGACAACTCGAGGAGAGATTTTGTTACCCACAAACACCGAAGAAGTAATGCAAACAACTCTTTTTAAAGTGGTAGATGGTGATATGGGATATAACATTATTCTGGAAAGGTCGTGGTTGCACGAAATGAAAGTTGTACCATCAACATATCATCAATTGTTGAAGTTTCGAATGCCCAAAGGAGTAAAACAAATAAGGGGTGACCAACCGACAACAAGGGAGATGAATTCAATTTCAATCTCCAGTAGAAAAGTAAAGGAACACGCGGCATAGCAATTACAGGAATCGGTGCCCGCTCCCGAACTAGATGAAGTTAGCCCGGGGGTAGAAACGTCGAAATTTTATCAGGTCACGAGATATTTCCAGGTTCCAAAAGAGATAGATGCAACGAAATCCACAGTGGAAGAGCTTGAACAAGTTGCGTTGTTCGAAGAATTCTTAGAAAGGAAATTCCACTTGGGGACAGGACTGCATCCCGAGCTCAGGTTTGGCTTTATTAAATTTCTTAAATCTAATGCCGATTATTTTTCATAGCCGCATGCGGATATGACAAGTATCCTGACGGAGGTATCCGTACACAAGTTAAGTTTGGATCCCAACTTACCTTCGATACGACAAAAGAAACGCCCTATTGCCGAAGCCAGGACTAAATTAGGAAGAGGTAACTCACTTACTTAATATCAGTCTGATCCGAGAGGTAAAGTATCCAGACTGGCTATCTAATGTAGTAGTAGTTCCCAATAAGAACAATAAATTTCACATGTGTGTAGATTATAAAGATTTGAATAAGGCGTGCCCGAGAGACTCGTTCCCATTGCCAAAATCGATCAAATGATTGATACTACGGTCGGTCACGAGTTAATGAGTTTCCTTGATGGTTATTCCAGGTACAATAAAATTAAGATAAACCCAGTGGATCAGGAAAAAGACTTTGTTTATAATGAATTTCGGTACATATTGCTATAATGTGATGCCCTTCGGGTTAAAAAATGCCAGAGCCACCTATCAATGACCCATGAACAAGATGTTTGAAAAACAAACATGAAAAACTATGGAAGTTTATATAGACGATATGCTCGTTAAGTCTTTAAATGCAGGTGATCACTTTAAACATCTGCAAGAAACTTTTGACATCCTAAGGAGGCATAATATGAAACTTAACCTCGAGAAATGCGCGTTGGGGGACAGCTCTGGTAAGTTTACGGGATTTCTGGTATCGCAAAGGGGAATTGAGGTAAACCTTGATAAGATCAAGTCCATCGAAGACATCCCAGACCAACTATCAAGTATGAAGGAATCCCAAAGGCTCATGGGAAGACTGACGGCTTTGAGCAGGTTCATTTCCCAGTCATCAGAAAAATGTCACCGTTTCTTCGCGCTGCTCAAGAAGAAAAATAATTTCAAATGAACCACGGAGTGCCAGTAGGCTTTGAGAGATTTGAAAAAGTACTTGTCAAGCCCTCCGTTGCTTTCGAAACCAAAAGAAGGTGAAACACTGTTAGTCTACCTCGCGGTCTCTGAAGTCGTAGTAAGTGCAATTTTAGTCCGTGAGGATGAAGGTACGCAATCTCCCATTTATTATATTAGTAGTAGAAACTCGCTACCCCCTTTTGGAGAAACTGGCCTTAGCTCTCGTAGTCGCCGCTCGAAAGCTGAGGCCCTACTTCCAGTGTCGCCTGATAGCCGTGGTGACCACTTTCCCTTTGCGAAACATCCTTCACAAACCCGAACTCTCAGGTAGATTGGCCAAATGGGCCGTCAAAATGAGTGAATTCGACATAGAATATAAACCAAGGACTGCAATTAAGTCACAAGTCTTGGCTGACTTTGTGGCCGATTTCAGTCCGGGCTTACTGTCTCTGGAAACCAAAGAGGCAGTAATAGTGTCGGAATCGACTTCGAGGGTTTGGACCTTATTTACAGACGGATCTTCCAACGTAAAAGGGTCCGGGCCTTCGGGGGAAACTGTAAGGCAAGCCATTAGAACGGTAATTTTAACTAATAATGAAGCAGAGTATGAGGCTTTGATTGCAGGGCTCAAACTGGCAAAGGGAACTTGATTCCGAGGTCATCGAAATCAAATGCGACTCATAGGTGGTGGTAAATCAGGTCTACGGGATCTTCAAAACCAAAGAGGAGCGCATGTAACAATATGTAATAAAGGTCCAGGTTTTGTTGGCGCGATTCCGGGAGTGGTCGATTACTCATATTCCGAGGGAAGATAACACAGAAGCGGACGCATTGGCTAACCTTGGATCATCGACAAAAATAAAGGAATCAGAGTCCGGGACGGTAGTACAATTGATAAACTCGGTCCTGGATACATATAGCTACTATGAGGTAAATGCGACTAATTTGGTCTGGGACTGG
Organism: Nicotiana knightiana; assembly: GCA_005239525.1. NCBI lineage: Eukaryota > Viridiplantae > Streptophyta > Magnoliopsida > Solanales > Solanaceae > Nicotiana > Nicotiana knightiana. The sequence continues at coordinate 171,857 of ML438470.1, read as the reverse complement.
AGGAATGAAATCATCGATTATCTTGAGCACAGGAAGTTTCCCGAAGACTCCAAAGCGTCCCGAGTGTTGCGTGCCAAAATAGCACGATATAGCTTCAAGAGAAGCCAACTGTATAAAAATCTTTCCAAGGGCCGCTGTCCCGATGCTTAGGGGAATCTGAAGCTAACTATGTTATGCGAGAATCTACGAAAGGATATGCGGCAATCATTCAGACGCAGATTCCTTAGTGCTGAAATTGGTAAGGGCAGGATATTATTGGCCCTGCATGGAACAAGATGCCAAAGACTTCGTACGAAAGTGTGATAAGTGCCAATGATACGCACCACTAGTACATCAATTGGCAGAATCGATGCATTCGGTTCTGTCCCCCTAGTCGTTCATGAAATGGGGTATGGACATCATCAGGCCATTTCCACCGGCCCTTGGAAAGGTAAGATTTCTTTTGATTTTGACTGACTATTTTTCAAAGTGGGTGGAACCAGGTCCTTATCAAAAGATCAGCGAGCGCAAAGTGGTGGATTTCTTGTGGGAAAATATAATATGTAGGTTCTAAATACCAAAAGAGATAGCATGCGATAATGGGCCACAATTTATCGGTGCGAAAATCATAAAGTTCCTCGAAGATTTAAAAACAAAGAGGATCACATCTTCACCCTACCATCCGAGCGTAAATGGTCAAGCGGAGTCAACGAACAAAGTGATTATACAAAAACCTCAAGAAAAGGTTGGAAGCGACTAAATGTAATTGGCCAAAGGAATTACCCGGAGTTTTATGAGCATACCGAACAATGACAGATCGGGCACATGAGACACTCCCTTTTCCCTTGTGTATGGGGAAGAAGCTTTAATCTTGGTAGAAGAAGGGGAACCCACCTTGATATATTTCTAAACAGATGAAGAATCAAATAATGAAGGAATGTTAGTCAACTTGGAGCTACTCGATGAGCGCAGGGACTTGGCGCATGTAAGAATGGTAGCCCAAAAGCAGAGAATGGAGCGGTGTTATAATCAAACAGCCAACCTCCATTATTTCAAAGTAGGAGATTTGGTCCTAAGGAAAGTAACTCAAAGCACTCGGGAGCTCAATGCATGGAAGCTAGGTCCAACATGGGAAGACCCCTATCGGGGTTCATATGAATTAGAAAACCAAGATGGAGAAAAGTTGCGCAACAACTGGAACGTGGCATACCTCAAAACAATGCATTAGCATCGATTAATATTTTTTTCATAATTTTTGCATTTTAAGGATTTTTTAATTAATTTATCCCCATATTTTATTAAATAAATAATTACTACTTAAGTTACAAATGATTATAAAAATTTATGGCTTAATTGTACCATTCATATTTATACTAAGCTTTAATTATTTTATAACTAGCCATGTTTGCATTTTTGGGGTATAATTGCAATAACTTTGCAATAATAGCCCATGTATGCATTATTACATTATTTACCAGAAAATTGCTTTTTATATTTTTAAAATATTCAATAATTGTTTTAAAAAAAATTTTTATGCATGAAATTCATTTTTTATAATTTTTTAATTATTTTTACAAATTATTTTAATTGGGTATTTAACAAATAGCCCTTTTAATCCCTTTTAATTTTCGGACCTAACCCCATTATACCAGCCCAAACCCCTCAAAACTTAGCCCAATTCACCCCAGGCCCAATCCTATACCTACCTGACCCAAAGGCCCCGCCTAATCGTGGCCGTTGATCTCTAAGATCAACGGTCCACGTTATTTCTTACCATTTTTAATCTTAACCCCTCCACTCTTTTATTTCCACCGTCACTGGTTCCCTAACTTCTCTAATTTTCTCTCAACTCACCCCTAACCCTAATCGCTGTCACCCACAAAAAGCTCCTATCTATGGAGATTCTGAGCATACTCCGACCACTACTAGCCTCCTATACCCCCTAGCTATTTGATTACGTGGATCCTCAAGAGAATCTCATGGAAATTTAACCTGGTTCTTGCCAAAATATGTCTATAGGCATGTCTGTGGACTTTCTCGTTTGTGAGTATGGGTTTCCTTTTATTTTTTTAGTGCGAATCCATAGTTTTTGACCGATTTTCTTTTACCTCTACTGTTTTTGAAAACCCTAGTTTCACTAGTCTTTGAATCTGTTCAGATCTTTGTAGATCTGAAATGATTCGAGTATTATTGGGTGTTTTCCTTTGAAAATATCTTGTTCTAGTTAATTGCTTCGATTTTATTCACTATTTCTGAAATTAGGGTTCGTCCCGGAATTTTCTTTAAAGGTTTTCCTAACTTTTCAGTGTTTAAACTAGGTGTTCTTCACTATCTTGACTGATTCTCATGTATATTCTTCTACCCTAGATGTTTTTGTTTGTTATATTGATTTCTTCAATTTTGTTCCGTTATTATGTTTATTTCTGTGAACCAGTCTTAATTCATTTCTATTTAGGGAATTTGAATAATCATGTCCTGTTAAAATCAGTATTTGCTGAGATTTTTACTTGTTTCCTTATTTGTGACCTTAACTGATTATACTTGCCTTAATTAATTATCAGTATGGTTTGGGATTTCACTGACTCCCTATATGGTATGATTCTGATTTGTTGCCTTAATTGAACCCCAATTATGGCCGTTACTTGACTATCCCCAATAAAGGGGTCTTTTCCGGATTTCCCTATAGGAATTGATTATGTGATTGGTTGATTGATCCTAATTGATTGAACTATGATTCTATTTGCCTTATTTGTTCTACTCCTTAAGTACTATATAGACACTCTCATTCTGATTCTTCAAAGACGAGCAATAGTTCACAAGCACACTCACACACTTTGCTCTCAGCTCTCTGCTACTTGTGTTCATTGCACTGTCTAGTCGGCTGAAAGACAAGGCTAGACCACTGAATCCTGCATACTTTCACCTTCTATTTTTGCTTCCTTTAACTGGTATGTTCCTATTCCTAATGTCGTTTATTATACTATGAAGCTTGAACCTATGTGTTCTCTCATCTGTTGCTTTACTTCTGTTGGATCCATGCCTCTTCTACATTTCACTTAGCATGTCTACTACTGTGTTTAACTCTGTCTCTTTCCTGTTTATCACTTTATTCAGCATGTTTACTTCTGTTTAAGTTTCAATCTTTCCTATTTATTGCTACAAACCAACATGTTTACGTCTGTGTTTAAGTTTCAATCTTTCCTGTTTATTTCTCTAAGACATCATGTTTACTTTTGTGTACAAGACTCTTATCTTTCTTGTCCGCTAATCTCAATTGGCATGTCCAATTATGTGTAGTTAAATCCCTCTACGAATTGATTAGCATGACTACTCCCGCATTAACACCTCTATGATTTCCTGTCTATTGCTTCTAGCCACTATAATTACTTCTAGCATTAAGTATGGATGTTAGACTTAGGTGTTTCCTATTTAAGACCCTAAATCAGTATGTCATGGTGAATGTTATGAATGTCAATCTACCCCTGCCTGCTCTATGTCCCTGTTTAACTAGCATGCTTTCCTTCCATCCTATTTCTATGTGCTCCTGATTCAGGATTCCTATGTTCCCAACCCCCTGCTCCCCTCTCTGTGTAATTGTTTGTCCTCAACATGCTATATGCTCACCTAGGGTTAACGAATAAACTAAGTTGCATCTGGGTAATGTGAGTCTTTGCTTTGAGACTTTGTGACTATGTTTCTACATGTTGTTATTTGCTGAACCTTTGTTTTCTTAGAATGTTTCTAAACTGTTTTCACTTCTAAACCATTTTCACTCCCAAACTATTTTCACTTCTAAACTATGTTCACTTCTAAATTGGTTTCACTTCTGATCTGTTTTCTTAAAATTATTCCTACTCTTTCAAGAACTCCTAATCCTACTCTTAGAATACTTAAGATTCTGCCCTCCAGTGCGTGTACTGCCTAGGAGTCCATGAGACTCCTCCGAACTCTGACACACTGGGGATGGCCCTTCCACACTGCACAAAAATTACTTCACTTAAAAAAGGGTCTTGGTGTGAGCATTGCCTGAGGTCCCTGAGGCTCTTGGGAACTTTGACGCACCAGGACACTCTCTAGGACACTATGAGATATTGGTACCTTGGATTTGGTTGAAGTCCTGGCCCTCTAGGTTTACTTTTGGGTCTATCCAGGCTCCCTATAGTATAACAGTTTCATTTCTGTAATTCATTCATTCTTGGCCTGTAATAATAATTATTGTAAAACAAATATTGGGGATATTAGTAAAAAAAGGGGAGGGATTTTCATATAATTTTAGTGGGGAAATTGGGTAGAAATCATGCTTTTAGGATTACTATGACTATTTGCTTGCAGTAGGAATCATGCTCTTAGGATCATTTGTGCATTAGAAAACATGTTCATAGGCATTATACCATTTGTTCTAAAACTTCTGCTTTCTAAATTTCTGCACACATCATGTTTGCTTAAGAATCCTGTCACTAGGGTGCTATTAACTCCGTCTAAAAAATCATGATCAATCTCTTATGTGCATTAGAAACCATGCTTTAGGACTTTTATCGTACTCGCATAAATACCATGCCTATATCGCATAAAGTCAGTAACAACCATGTCTGTAAGAGTTAGTTTAAAAGCAGTCCCAACACCTAGATAACATGTTTATAGAGATGAATGTATAAAATCAATTCTATAATGTTCAGCACCGAGACAGCATGCCTATAGGACATAATGAACTCAAGCTGCCTGTTTAAAATCGCTTGTTAGTATTAAGACTCTAAATAACAATTAGATATCATGTTTATAAGACATCTCGGATCCACCCCTAGGCAAGCCTGTAGGATAATTGAAATCTTGCAAGTTGTAAAACTATGATTTGCTTAACTATTTGTGAACTGCTCAGATTCAGCAAGTCCTAAAATCAGTAGGCAAACTGATTAGGTCTCCACTACCTCGCTTTAACACAGTGCTGCATATATTCTGTTTGTCATGCTCACCTAGATATCCTGCTTTAGGACTCTTAAAGTATCTTAAATACTGTTGTTTGAGACGTGCAATTGACTGCTTATTTGTGGAGGTAAATGTGAGCCCCCTTAACTGTACCTTTACCTGACAGACCTACTTGTTTTTTATTGTTGCTTAGATTTTCTCCTTTTAAGGACTTTAGGAGAGTCTAGAACTGCCTTAACTAGAGGTCCTAAACACCTCCAGGGCCATAAGAAAGGGGTGGGTAATGCACACATAGAGTACGTTTAATTAGAATCACTTACATAACCACTAAGGGGAGGGTAATTAGGTAGTAAGGGATATGATGACCTGTGCGCTAATACCACGTGTAACCCCTCTAATTGAGGAAGGTTTACCGGGTATTGCACAGAAGTGATCCTATAGGTTAATCCTAGGACCCATTTATTCCCATTTTCTTTGTAATTCATATGTGTGCTTAAACTGCTTTACTTGCTTAATGACTAATTCACCAAAAATAATTTTGGCCGGGACAACCGTTGTGGACCTCGAGGGGTGCCTAACACCTTCCCCTCAAGGTAATTTCAAGCCCTTAACCAATCTCCAGTAATGTAAATCGTTTTCATGAGTTACTTGCATTAGGTGCCTAATGCACCTTAAATCTGTTAGGTGGCGACTCTTCAATTTCCATACCCCTCTCCCAAAAGGAAACGAGTTGTCCCAAAGCATGTCGAAACCCGAACTCCGCGAAAGGGGAAAAAGGGGGTTGCGACAGCATGGCGACTCTGCTGGGGATTTTAGGCTTCTACCATAACAAACTTGCTTTTTGTAAATTGGTCTTAAGCATGCTTCTTTTTGTTAATACGTGTGCACCATTTCTCTTTCCCCTTATGTGAATTTAATTTCCCGTTTTGAGCATTTATGATTTTCGTTACTGCATAAACTGACTTATTTCTTTGTTTTCCTTTTTTAAACGTCTTTCAATTATTAAATACCGCATTTATTATTTTCCTAACGTGCAAATACGTGAAAACATGCTATTTACTGCTGCATAGATCATGCTCAATATCATATTCCACTCGTGCGTGATCAATCTTATAGCAACGCTTGATGAGTGGTTGCGCTCTTCCTATATATCACCCTTTAAATTCGGAAAGGCTTATTTGCGGTAAAACTAGTCGATCGGTAGTGCAATCGATGGTTCCGTGCCTTTTCCCCTCAAGTTGTCCGCTTGAGGGTACCAGTCTAGACTCCCATAGCAACCTTACTCTGATTATAACTGTACATGCATCATGGTCAAACCTAGTCGGGTTAATATGTTGTCCACAAAATAACCCTTTTAAGATAAACCTTATCCAAAAGTCCACCGGGGTTCCATAATCCCAACGGACGCAACCACGTTTTTTGCATTAATTTTGGAGAACTAAATTCCAATATGCTAATCATGGATATATAAATAGTCGAATCTGGAAGGGGAAAAAGTCTAACCTTATCTGTTTTGCAGAAAATGAGCCACGAGGTCCCCAAGTTCAGCATGGTCTGTAGTATACCACCACTGTTACTAGATTGGTGGGAAGATCTTTCCTCAAGTGACAAAAAACATGTGATGAAGGTCCTGGGAAATTTGCCTTCTCTGCTAGACATCCAACCAAATAACATGTTGATAGAAGCTGAAACCACGTTCTGGGATCGTGAAAGATCAGTGTTTCGCTTCGGGGATATAGAAATGACCCCGCTCCTAGAAGAAATCGGGGGATTTGCTGGGCTACCTTGGGATAGCCCTAGGCTATTGGTACCGGAAAATCGCACTGGTAGGGGATTTCTAAAAATGATGGGTCTGAAAAAGAACGCCGATTTGGAGTGCTTAAAGAAATCTTATATACCATTTGACTACTTGTATGAGAGATATGGTCATAGCAAGTCCTAACGTATTTTCCATGATGATTTTTCCATCACTTTCTTGGGTCATATTCATCACAGAGTTTTCATGTTCATTGTTTGTTTCTTTGGTATGATAGTGTTCCTAACGAAAAAGGAAAGAATTCACACTAGACTGGCTATGGTCACCAAGACTCTAATGGAAGGAATCGAGGGACAAACATACACCATAGTCCCTATGATTATAGCTGATATCTACGGGGCCTGGACCACTGCCAGAAAGGGTCTAAACATTTCGAGGGCTGTAATTTGCTGTTGGAGTTGTGATTAATTGAGCATCTCCAAAAATTTCAATATCGCCAGGAGTTTCCACGAAGGGCGTGGAATGACCATATTGCCTTCCATCACCCTAAATGGATGACTTATATTCCAGACAGGTTTGCTCAACCAGAGAGTGCTAAGGAATGGGTGGAGTTCTTCGACAATTTGACTGAGGATCAGGTTCAATGGATGTTTGAATGGTTCCCTACTGACGATTTCATCATCAGTTCAAGGGACTCTCCTCACTTAGTGTTGATCGGGTTAAGGGGAATATACCTTTATGTTCCCATCAGGGTTATGAGGCAGGCAGGTGGGAAGCAGATCATACCGCGGGTCGCGAAGATAAGTCATTTTCGGGCAGATTTTCAGGATGACGACATCCCTTACAAGTGTCAAGCTCAGCATATGTGGCACTCAAAGATTATTGTGGAGAAGGACACCATCGAGCCAGACAGGTATCATGCACCCTTTTACCCGGCATGGTTGGAAGACAACTTAGCTGGGAAAGTTGATCCAGGAATTGGTCGGGGAAACAGGGTCATAGACGAAGATGTAGAAACCCAAGTAAAATACAACAAGTTGCACAAGAGGATTCATGACTCCGAGGCCGAACATCAGAAGATACACGAGACAGACAAGAGATTAACTAATGAATGGAGGGAAATGGCTATCACCTCCAATGAAAGGGTAGAATATCTGGAGCAAGGCTTGATGGAGCTGGGAGAAAAGACAAGGAAAAGAATCACTGACTGCCAGAATGCTGAAATAGGCGAGAGAGGACATCTAGCAAGAGTATACCTGTTGTTGGGCATGCGCGAACTGGGGGACCTGATTGATGGATTCAGAAAGATCAAGCCTGGGGAAGGTCCTTCTGGGACCAAGTAGATTAGATTTATTTGCTTCTCCAAATGTAATAAGTCCAAGTGTCAGTAGTGACTTATCTTTTATTATCTTAGTGTCGTTTTGGGATTCGTCTATTTTTTATATTAATGAAATGAGGCATTTATTGGCATCTAAGTTCTCCAAAACAACTTGTCGCTAGGCCTACCTCGGGCACAATGAGGCTCCCAAAATAGGACGCGAATTTACATTCCGCAATATGTGTTTAAATATTGCAAATATTCTTTTCAAAACTCTTACTGACTTGGCTACCTTTTGTTTTTCTTTCTTTCTTTTGATTATTCCCATTCCCTAAAGGTTGGTTCATGCATATTGGCATCATCAGCTTATCATACTAGATCCAGGAGCCCTCCACCTTCTCCCCCTCCAAGTATACCGAAAGGCAATGGATTGTTAGACCATCGAGCGCCCGACGAGTCCCGGGGTAGCAAGGCTGAACAACATTGTTTAAATTTTGCTTTTCTAGAAAAAGATTTCCTTTTTTGCATTAAAAAAAATAATATTTCAATGTTCCAAACGTTATTTAAATTATTGAAAATCAATTTTGTCTAACACTTTCAATGAATTGATGTTTATTACTACCACTTTTCTCGTATCTTTATCCATACAGCATTACTATTGCCTATCTCGATGAACCGACAACTGTAACATGTAATGAGAAACACTACAAAAGGACAGTGATTCAGAAGAAGAGGATCTCATACCTGAGGAAATTGTCAGAGAAGTGGACGACTTTGAGAACAAGCCTAAGTCCAACCTGGACAAGACTGAAATAATCAACTTAGGAGACTCCGAAACTGTGAAGGAGACCCGCATCAACATTCACTTGTCGCCGTTAGAAAAAGAAGAGTACACACAGTTCTTGAAAGAGTATGAGGACAACTTCGCATGGTCGTACGACGACAAGATTGGATTAAGTACATCTACTGTGGCCCACAAATTGCCCACAAACCCAATGTGTCCACCAGTGAAGCAGAAATGAGTCTGAAAATCAAAGAGGAAATTATTAAGCAAATTAAGGACAAGGTCCTCAGGGTAGTGGAATACCCAACCTGGTTAGCCAACATCGTGCCAGTTCCAAAGAAGGATGAGAAGGTTAGAATCTGTGTCGATTTTCGAGATCTCAACAGAGCCAGCCCAAAGGATGATTTCCCACTTCCAAACATACACATCTTAATCGACAGTTGTGCCAGACATGAACTCCAGGCCTTTGTAGATTGTTTCGCCAGTTACCATTAGATTTGGATGGACGAGGAGGATGCTGAGAAAACCGCTTTCATTACACCTAGGGGGGTGTACTGTTACAAGATGATGTTGTTCGGCCTAAAGAACGCTGGGGCCACCTACATGAGGGCCATGACTACTATCTTTCATGACATGATACATAAAGAGATTGAGGTGTATGTGGACGATGTCATCATTAAATCCAAGAAGGCCATGGATCATACAACAGACTTGAGGAAAATTTTTCGACAGACTGCAGAAGTACAACCTAAAGTTAAACCCCGCAAAATGTGCATTCGGGGTTCCTTCCAGAAAGTTATTGGGATTCATCGTCAGCCGCCGAGGGATAGAACTGGACATGTCAAAAGTAAAAGCCATCCAAGAGCTACCACCGCCAAAGAGTATGAATGATGTAATGAGTTTTTTGGGAAGGCTAAACTACATCAGCGATTCATAGCCCAATCCACAGTTATATGTGAGCCAATTTTCAAGATGTTGAAAAAGGATGCTGCAACTAGTTGGACCGAAGATTGTCAAAAGGCTTTTAACAAGATCAAGGAGTACTTATCAACACCACCAGTCTTGGTCCTGCCAGATCCAGGTAGACCATTGCTACTCTACCTTGTAGTACCAGATGGAGCTTTCGGCTGCGTCCTGGGGCAGCACGAAGAGACAGGGAGAAAAGAACAGGCCATCTACTACCCGAGTAAGAAGTTTACACCTTATGAAGCACGGTATTCTTTGCTGGAACGAACCTGCTGTGCCTTGACCTGGATAGCTCAAAAGCTGAGGCATTACTTCTGTGCCTATACAACATATCTCATATCAAGAATGGATCCCTTGAAGTATATCTTTCAAAAGCCTATGCCCACTGGAAAGCTGGCCAAATGGAAAATCTTGTTGAGTGAATTCGACATTGTTTATGTAACTCAAAAATCAGTCAAGGGACAGGCACTGGCAGACCACCTTGCTGAAAAACCTGTGGGAGGGAGAATACGAACCCCTGAAAATGTATTTTCCCGATGAAGAGGTATCATTCGTAGGAGGAGACATTGCTGAAGCCTACGATGGTTGGAGAATGTTCTTTGACGAAGCGGAAAACTTTAAAGGAGTCAGCATTGGAGCCGTTTTGGTATTAGAAACTGGTCAACACTATCCGGTATCTGCGAAACTCAGATTCCCCTGCACCAACAACATGTCGGAATACGAGGCTTGCATATTAGGATTCCACATGGCCATTGACATGAACATTCAGGAGTTGTTGGTGATCGGTGATTCAGATTTGCTTGAGCACCAGGTACAAGGAGAATGGGCAACCAAGAATTCCAAGATATTACCATATCTGCACCATGTGCAGGGATTGAGGAAAAGGTTCACAAAGATAGAGTTTCGACATGTTCCCAGAATTCAGTATGAGTTTGCCGATGCATTGGCCACCTTGTCATCAATGATACAACATCCAGAAAAGAACTTCATTGATCCTATCCCAGTAAGGATCCATAGTCAGCCGGCATATTGTGCTTATGTTGAAGAAGAAACATATGGGAAACCTTGGTTCCACGACATCAAAAGGTATCTGACAAAAGGAGAATATCCAGAGCATGCAAACCATACTCAGAAACGCACGCTTCGGAGATTGTCCAACAATTTTTTCCACAGCGGAGGAACCCTATATTGAAGAACTCCTGATTTGGGATTATTGAGGTGTGTCGATGCGAAAGAAGCTTCTAAGTTTCTAGAAGAGATACATGCCAGAACCTGCGACCCACATATGAATGGCTTTGTATTGGCCAAGAAGATACTTAGGGCCGACTATTTATGGATGGCCATGGAGACAAATTGCATCTGATATGTTCAAAAATGCTACCAATGTCAAGTGCATGCAGATATGATAAAAGTGCCGCCAAATGAGCTCAATGCAACAAACTCACCTTGGCCATTCGTCGCCTGGGGAATGGATGTCATTGGTTCAATTGATCCCACCGCCTCAAATAGGCATCGGTTCATCTTGGTAGATATTGATTACTTCACCAAATGTGTCGAAGCAGCATCTTACACAACAATGACTAAGAAGGTTGTGGCATATTTTGTCCGCGACCGGATTGTTTATCGATTCGGAGTTCCAGAATCCATCATCACTGACAATGCCGCTAATCTCAATAGTGATTTGATGAAAACCATGTGCGATACTTTCAAAATCAAGCACAGGAATTCCATAACATACATACCTCAAATGAATGGATCTGTAGAAGCCGCCAACAAAAATATCAAGAAGATACTGAGGAAAATGGTAGAGATCAAAAACAGTGGCACGAGAAACTACTATTCGCCTTACTGGAATACCGTACCACAGTTCGCACATCAATCGGGACAACACCCTAATTGCTGGTTTATGGTACTGAAGTTGTTATTCCCGCCGAAGTAGAGATTCCTTCCTTGAGAATCATACAAGAAGCTGAGCTCAGCGACGTAGAATGGATAAAGAGCCGTTATGAGAAGCTAGCCCTCATAGACGGAAAAAGGATGAATGCGGTATGTCACAGACAACTTTATCATAACAGGATGTCCAGAGCCTTCAAAAAAAGAGTCAAGCCGAGACATTTCACACCGGGGCAGCTGGTGTTGAAGAAGATCTTTCCGCATCAGGATGAAGCCAAAGGGAAATTCTTTCTCAACTGGCAAGGTCCTTACATGGTTCACAGAGTATTGACAGGGGGAGCCCTCATACTCGTATAAATGGACGGAGAATTATGGCCAAAACCAATCAATTTAGATGCAGTCAAGCGATATTATGTGTAACTATTTGTGTTTTCCGCATATGATGTAATTGAAATACGCTCAACCTGATTCCCGTTTAAGAGGGGATACGTAGGCAGCCCTGTGGATTCGATCACAATTCAATAAAATTTTTATTTTCCCCCACCATCAGAAAATGGGGTAGAATTTTGAGGAGGACCCTCAAAATTCCGAAGCAAGTTTAGCTGATCACAACATATACAACAGTCAGAAATGTTTGTCCGTCTAACTGGGGTAGAATTTTGAGGAGGACCCTCAAAATTCCGAAGCAAGTTTAGCTGATCACAACATATACAACAGTCAGAAATGTTTGTCCGTCTAACTGGGGTAGAATTTTGAGGGGGACCCTCAAAATTCTACGGCAGGAGAAGTTTCAATGTCTCGGATCATGTCATAGTCACTGGTTCATCTAACCAATTTTCTAAAAAAATATATTTTTTACTATGACTTTGAAAACTATGCATGCTTGCTTTTGAAATAACTCTGTTTAGCAAACTCTACCCCCAATGATTTGAACAAAATCTTCAGACCGAGAAAAGCAAGTCAAGCAAGCCGACGGAGGCACGAACCGACCTCCACTTTGCAGAACTCATGATTTTTCTTTGAATGCAGGAACAAGGAATATGCACGCCTCAGAATCACAACCTTCATAAAAACAACGATACTGAATCCACTTCCAGCTAAGAAATACTCTGCTATCACCAACTATTTGTTCTTTTTGCATGAGACTAAGCTTTGTCTCAATCTTGCATGAGGCTAAGCCCTGCCTCCATATTTGCATAAGGCTAAGCGTTGCCTTCTCTTTGCATGAGACTAAGCTCTGTCTCAATCTTGCATGAGGCTAAGCCCTGCCTCCACATTTGCATAAGGCTAAGCGTTGCCTTTTCTTTGCATGAGACTAATCTCTGTTTCAATCTTGCATGAGGCTAAGCCCTGCCTCCATATTTGCATAAGGCTAAGCGTTGCCTTCTCTTTGCATGAGACTAAGCTCTGTCTCAATCTTGCATGAGGCTAAGCCCTGCCTCCATATTTGCATAAGGCTAAGCGTTGACTTCTCTTTGCATGGGAATAAGCCCTGTCCCAAATCTTGATTGAGGCTAAGCCCTGCCTCCATATTTGCATAAGGCTAAGCATTGCCTTCTCTTTGCATGGGACTGAGCCCTGTCCCAAATCTTTCATAAGGCTAAGACTTGCCTCTCTATTTTCATAAGTCTAAGCATTGCCTCCAAATCTTGTATAAGGCTAAGCCTTGCCTCTCTATTTGCATGGGACTAAGCCTTGTCCCAAATCTTGCATGAGGCTAAGCCTTGCCTCTCTATTTGCATAAGGCTAAGCGTTGCCTTCTCTTTGCATGAGACTAAGATCTCTCTCAATCTTGCATGAGGCTAAGCCCTGCCTCCATATTTTCATAAGGCTAAGTGTTGCCTTCTCTTTGCATGAGACTAAGCTCTGTCTCAATCTTGCATGAGGCTAAGCCCTTCCTCCATATTTGCATAAGGCTAAGCGTTGCCTTCTCTTTGCATGAGACTAAGCTCTGTCTCAATCTTGCGTGAGGCTAAGCCCTGCCTCCATATTTGAATAAGGCTAAGCATTGCCTTCTCTTTGCATGGGACTAAGCCCTGTCCCAAATCTTGCATGAGGCTAAGCCTTGCCTCTCTATTTGCATAAGGCTAAGCGTTGCCTTCTCTTTGCATGGGACTAAGCCCTGTCCCAAATCTTGCATGAGGCTAAGCCTTGCCTCTCTATTTGCATAAGGCTAAGCACTACCTTCAAGTCTTGCGTCCATATTTGCATAAGGCTAAGCACTGTCTTCAATTCTGCATAAGTCTAAGCACTACCTTCAATTCTACATGAGGCTAAGCCCTGCCTCCATATTTGCATAAGGCCAAGCATTGACTTCACCTTGCACGAGACTAAGCACTGTCTCTCTGGCATTACCTATTCTCTTCTTTCGGGCTAAGCTCTGCCCTCAAATTCATACAAGACTAAGCCCTGTCTTGTTGCTTCTAGCATCATTTGCATATCATGGGCTGAAATACCGCTAATATTCCGAGGGCGTCATAGTTTGAAGGCACCATCCTCATAGCCGGAAGACGTCATGCCATGGCCTAAGGATCTCTCAAATTTGCATATCATTATTCAAAGGCGTCATGGTTCGGAGGCACCATTTTTCATGGCCCGAGAACATCATTTCATGGACTGCGAATCCCTCACTAAACAATTCATGGCCCAGGACATCATGGTCTAAAGACATGATCCTCAACCTTCCAAACACGATTTTCATGGTCTGAAGAGAATTTGCATCATGCACAGATATATGCTCGTAGTACATCTTTAATTGCAGGTGATCCAATGAGCAGCCACCATCCCAACAGGAGCAATCTTGCTCCAGTTCCTTCACACTACCTCCAACTTGACCGCTCACCGCAACCTTTTCACCTATCCCAAAATCTTGTGTCCGTCCTTGTGGTAACTTCATCGGTATATTCCGCTGATGAATCCAGAACTACACATAACCTGATTCCTATAAAACTAGGGATATGTAGGCAGCTCAGAAATCAGAGTGTGGCCTAAGTCTCTCAAACCATCCTACTCGGTCAAAATTGGCCATCATGTCTTTACCCGACAACTCTTTCATCCTTCCCGGGTAAAGATGGGCAGCTGTTGATACCCAATTTTTTCCTATAATATTTTCAAAATGCATATATACCTTCAAAACAATGCATTAGCATCGATTACTATTTTTTTCATAATTTTTGCATTTTTACGGATTTTTTAATTAATTTATCCCAGTATTTTATTACATAAATAATCACTAATTGCATTACAAATGATTTTATAATAATTTATGGATTAATTTTACCATTTATATTTATACTAAGCCTTAATTATTTATAAATAGCCATGTTTGCATTTTTTGGGTATAATTGCAATAACTTTGCAATAATAGCCCATGTATGCATTATTACATTATTTTACCAGAAAATTGCTTTTTATGTTTTTAAAATATTGAATAATTGTTTTAAAACATTTTTTTATGCATGAAATTTATTTTTTACAATTTGTTAATTATTTTTACAAATCATTTTAATTGGGTATTTAACAAATAGCCCTTTTAATCCCTTTTAATTTCCCAAACCCCTCAAAACTTAGCCCAATTCACCCCAGGCTCAATCCTATACCTACCCGACCCAAAGGCCCCGCCTAATCGTAGCCGTTGATCTCTAAGATCAATGGTCCACGTTATTTCTTACCATTTTTAATCCTAACTCAAACCCTAACTCCCTCACTCTTTCAATTCCGTCGTCACTGGTTCCCTAACCTCTCCAATTCTCTCTCAACTCACCCTAAACCCTAATCTCCATCACCCCCGAAAAGCTCCTATCTATGGAGATTCTGAGCATACTCCAACCACTACTAGCCGTATACCCCCCCGACTATTTGATTACGTAGATCCTCGAGAGAATCTCATGGAAATTCAACCTGGTTCTTGCAAAAATTTGTCTATAGACCTCTCTGTGGCCTTTCTAGTTTGTGAGTATGGGTTTCCTCTTATTTTTTAGTGCGAACTCCATAGTTTTTGACCGATTTTCTTTTACCTCTACTGTTTTTGAAAACCCTAGTTTCACTAGTCTTTGAATCTCTTTAGATCTTTGTAGATCTGAAATGATTCGAGTATTATTGGGTGTTTTCCTTTGAAATGTCTTGTTCTAGTTAATTGCTTCGATCTTATTCACTCTTTCTGAAATTAGGGTTCGTCCCGGACTTTTCTTCAAAGGTTTTCCTAACTTTTCAGTGTTTAAACTAGGTATTCTTCACTATCTTGACTGATTCTCATGTATATTCTTCAACCCTAGATGTTTCTGTTTCTTATATTAATTTCTTCAATTTTGTTCCGTTATTATGTTTATTTCTGTGAACCAGTCTTAATTGATTTCTATCTAGGGAATTTGAATAATTATTTCATGTTAAAATCAGTATTTGCTAAGATTTTTACTTGTTTTCTTATTTGTGACCTTAACTGATTATACTTTCCTTAATTAATTATCAGTATGGTTTGAGATTTTACTGACTCCCTATATGGTATGATTTTGATTTGCTGCCTTAATTGAACCCCAATTCTGGCCGTTACTTGACTATCCCCAATTAAGGGGTCTTTTCCGGATTTCCCTGTAAGAATTGATTATGTGATTGGTTGATTAATCCTAATTGATTGAACTATGATTCTATTTGCCTTATTTGTTTGCTCCTTAAGTACTATATATACACTCTCATTCTGATTCTTCAAAGGCGAACAATAGTTCACAAACACACTCACATACTTTGCCCTCAGCTCTCTGCTACTTGTGTTCATTGCACTGTCTAGCCGGCTGAAAGCCAAGGCTAGACCACTGAATCCTGCATACTTTCACCTTCTATTTTTGCTTCCTTTAGCTGGTATGTTGCTATTCCTAATGTCATTTATTATACTATGAAGCTTGAACCTATGTGCTCTCTCATATGTTGCTTTACTTCTGGTTGATCTATGCATCTTCTGTATTTCACTTAGCATGTCTACTACTGTGTTTAGCTCTGTCTCTTTCCTGTTTATCACCTTATTCACCATGTTTACTTCTGTTTAAGTTTCAATCTTTCCTATTTATTTCTACAAACTAACATGTTTACCTCTGAGTTTAAGTTTCAATCTTTCCTGTTTATTGCTCTAAGCCAACATGTTTACTTTTGTGTCTAAGATTCTTATCTCCTGTCCGCTAATCTCAATTGGCATGACCAATTCTGTGTAGTTAAATCCCTCTACGAATTGATTAGCATGACTACTCCTGCATTAACACCTCTATGTTTTCCTATCTATTACTTCTAGTCAGTATAATTACTTCTAGCATTAAGTATGGCTATTAGACTTAGGTGTTTCCTGTTTAAGACCCTAAATCAGTATGTCCTGGTGAATGTTATGAATGTCATTCTACCCCTGCCTGCTCTATGTCCCTGTTTAACTAGCATGCTTTCCTTCCATCCTATTTCTGTGTGCTCCTGATTCAGGATTCCTATGTTCCCAACCCCCTTCTCCCCTCCATGTGTAATTGTTTGTCCTCAGCATGCTATATGCTCACCTAGGGTTAACTAATAAACTAAGTTGAATCTGGGTAATGTGAGTCTTTGCTTTGAGACTTTGTGACTATGTTTCTACTTGCTATTGTTTGCTGAACCTTCGCTTTTTACAATGTTTCTAAACCGTTTTCACTCCTAATATGTTTTCACTTCTAAACCATTTTCACTCCAAACTATTTTCACTTCCAAACTATGTTCACTTCTAAATTGGTTTCACTTCTGATCTGTTTTCTTAAAATTATTCCTACTCTTTCAAGCACTCCCAATCCTACTCTTAGAATACTTAAGAATCTGCCCCTCCAGTGCGTGTACTGCCTAGGAGTCCATGAGACTCATCCGAACTCTGACACACTGGGGATGGCCCTTCCACACTACACAAAAACTACTTCACTTAAAAAAGGGTCTTGGTGTGAGCATTGCCCGAGGTCCCTGAGGCCCTTGGGAACTTTGACGCACCAGGACACTCTCTAGGACACTATGAGATATTGGTACCTTGGATTTGGTTGAAGGCCTGGCCCTCTAGGTTTACTTTTGGGCCTATCCAGGCTCCCTATAGTATAGCAGTTTCATTTATGTAATTCATTCATTCTTGGCCTGTAAAATTAATTCTTGTAAAGTAGATATTGGGGTATTAGAAAAAAAGGGGAGGAATTTTCATATAATTTTTGTGAGGCAATTGGGTAGAAATCATGCTCTTAGGATTACTATGACTTTTTGCTTGCATTAGGAATCATGCTCTTAGGATCATTTGTGCATTATAAAACATGTTCATAGGCATCATACCATTTGTTCTAAAAGTTTTGCTTTCTAAATTTCTGCATACATCATGTCTGCTTAAGAATCCTGTCACTAGGGTGCTATTAACTCCGTCTAAAAATCATGATCGTTCTCTTATGTGCATTAGAAACCATACTTTAGTTCTTTATCGCACTCGCATAAATACCATGCCTATATTTCATAAAGTCAGTAGCAACCATGTCTATAAGAGTAAGTTTAAAAGCAGTCCCAACACCTAGATTACATGTTTATAGAGATGAATGTATAAGATCAGTTCTGTAATGTTCAGCACCTAGACATCATGCCTATAAGACATAATGAAGTCAAACTGCCTGTTTACATAGTATTAAGACTCTGATTAACAATTAGATATCATGTTTATTGCACATCTCGGATCCACACCTAGGCAAGCCTGTAGGATAATTGAAATCTTGCAAATTGTAAAACTATGCTTTGCTTAACTATTTGCGAACTGCTCAGATTCAGCAAGTCCTAAAATCAGTAGGCAAACTGATTAGGTCTCCACTGCCTCGCTTTAACACAATTTTGCATATATTTTGTTTTTCATGCTCACCTAGATATCCTGCTTTAGGACTCTTAAAGTATCTGAAATACTGTTGTTTGAGACGTGCAATTGACTGCTTATTTGTGGAGGTAAATGTGAGCCCCCTTAACTGTACCTTTACCTGACAGACCTACTTGTTTTTTATTGTTGCTTAGACTTTCTCCTTTTAAGGACTTTAGGAGAGTCTAGAACTGCCTTAACTAGAGGTCCTAAACACCTCCAGGGCCATAAGAAAGGGATGGGTAATGCACACATAGAGTACGTTTAATTAGAATCACTTACATAACCACTAAGGGGAGGGTAATTAGGTAGTAAGGGATATGATGACCTGTGCGCTAATACCACGTGTAACCCCTCTAATTGAGGAAGGTTTACCGGGTATTGCACAGAAGTGATCCTATAGGTTAATCCTAGGACCCATTTATTCCCATTTTCTTTGTAATTCATATGTGTGCTTAAACTGCTTTACTTGCTTAATGAAAAATTCACCAAAAATGAGTTTGGCCGGGACCCACGATCGTGGACCACGAGGGGTGCCTAACACCTTCCCCTCAAGGTAATTTCAAGCCCTTACCCAATCTCTGGTATTGTAAACCGGTTTCATGAGTTACTTGCATTAGGTGCCCTAATGCACCTTAAATCCGTTAGGTGGCGACTCTTCAATTTCCATACCCCTCTCCCAAAAGGAAACGAGTTGTCCTAAAGCATGTTGAAACTCGGACTCTGCGAAAGGGGAAAAGGGGGCGCAACAACCGTTCACACGTATAAAGCACTAGAGGGTTACTAGATAGTCCTTCGCTTGTGGAATGAATTCCTGAGGGGAAGTAAAGTGTGTTATTGAGTTAAGAGTTATCTAGCAATTCATTAGTGGGATCTTCAAAGGTACAAGGCTTCCAGTGTTACAATTCGCATTCTTCGCATTGGAACACTGGGGGGGGGGGTATAAGGATACGACAACAATGATTGCCACGTCGACCGAGAAGCGTAAATCGGAAACATAGTTGTATCATCGGGACAGGGGACTGCACGACCAGCCCCGTAGAAACAAGTAGTACTAGTTAGCCACAAGTAATGAAAATTTCTTTTTTCAACATAACAAATGTTTATGTACTTTTTGAAAATAGAAGGAATAAAATGAAGTCATTTTGTTTTTATCTTGTTTCTTGTCTGAACGATAAATTAACTTTGTATTTTGAAATTTAAACAAGTACTTCAAATGCTAGTGCCTTAATGAACAGGAGACGTCCTCTTCAAGAGCACCGTAAACATAAGAGGGCCCTCTCATATAAAAACCCTATATTAAAGGGTTGATTTTAGAAGAACTCATGCCCAAAATCAAAATAATTTTGGGTAAAATACACCCAAGGCTTCACATAATAAGACGCAAATAACAAAACTTGCACAAAACTCTTAAACAAAAAGAAGAGAATGCAAAGATTAAAACTTGCATAAATTTTCAGACGAAGGAAAGACTCAAACAATACTTGAGCAAAAAGATGTCTTTATTTACAATAACATGTCAAATGCACAGATACAAGAACTGGAAAAAAAGAAAGAAAATCTAAACTGCAGCATCTCCGGAACCCTGAGGAAGAGAAGTGTCTGTGCCCCTAGGGAAAGTGGATAGATCCACCGATGGATCAACATTTTGGCCTTCGCCAGTTCGGCCTTCAACATCTTCGTCTCCCGCTTCCTTTATCGTTTCCAAATTTTCGGAATCGGAAGCGGAAGAACTGGAAGCAGTAGGCTCTGCCGGGATACCGTTTTTAGTAGTCAACTCAAGCTCACAAACCTTAATAATTTCAGCATCAAAGTCAATGATACTAGCTTTGGCCTCTTCCAAGTTTTTATCCTCATGATGTACATAGTGTAAGTTTTCTCAACGATGAGAGAAGCTGCTCGACACTTAAGTTCACATTTGAGTTGGGTTACCTCGGCAGAAAGGCATTCCCCAGGAAGATCTAACGGCTCTGATGCTAACATCAAGGTCGCAGAAAATTGGACCAAAGAGCCTATTATGCTCGATGGTTTTCCTATACTTCTCTTCCAGCTGGGTATGTTTCGTCCCTGCAACAACAAGTTCTTCAGTTGTGGAGTTCAAGTCCGCCTCTAAGATAGTCAATCTTTCAGCGGAGACAGCTTCACGATTGGATGCAACAAGAACTGCGTTATGAACTTCAATCCATTTGGCCTTAGCCTCTTCAAATTGAACCCTCAGCGGGCAATATCTTGTCTAAGGGCCTCCACTTATTGCTCGCTTTGCTGCAAACGAGCCTCCAATACTAACGACCTCAGTGGCTTTGGCTTCCAGTTCTGGGAGGCGAGCGACACTTTGTCCCACTTTTCCAAAAGCTGATCCTTTGCGAAGGTAATTTCTTCCTTCTCACGAATCAACCTATGAAGGCCCTCAGAAGTAAGAAAGTTGGCATACAAAGCAAGAAATGCAAAACTCAGGATATGTTCAGGTAAAAATAGAAGAAATAACAAATGAATAAAGGAATGTACCTCTTCGGCATTGTGCATGGCGTTGTTCAACAAACACTCTCTCGAGAGTGCCTGAATCTTTTCCCAATCTTTCTTTGAAGCCTAAGGCTTCAAATAATGAGCAAGCTCTATCGACCGGGATAGCAAGTTGCATCCGTTAGAGACCGAAAGAGTAACATTCCTCCTCTTTTGTGGGTCTTCAGAAGGGGAATCATAATTTTGCCCCAAATTCCCATGAACTGGGGACTAGGGAAAAGGAACACCTTCTTCGTGGTCAGGTGCGACCAGTGGAGATGATGTAGCAGTTGTTGGTGGAAGAGTGAATGAAGGTAGAAATGATGTAGCAGTTGCTGGTGTTGGTGAAGATGTAGATGAAGCTGATGGAGTTGAAGAGTGAGAAGCAACTGCAACAAACGTAGTGCTAGTTGTTGGTTGCTCATTAGCCGAGGACAGAAAGCACCCGGTACTCGGCCCCAAAATACCGGGCGGGACGACTGGGAAATGGAAGCAGGAGTTGGAATTTTCCACCATATCATATTCCCCCCTGAGCGCCGAGAAATCATCCTCGGATAGTGTAACTAACTCGACAGGTTGAGCATTCTGTCGAGTTGATGAGGATTGCGACCTTCTATGTAGAGAAGCTCCCCCATCACTAGCTTCTCCATCGTCATCTATCATCATAGTGTCTATGACCAGCCGGGGAGAAGGGCTAGCCACCACAACTACCGGAAGCGACTCGGGGGCAACAATCTTCGCCCTCTTATTCTTTCCCCCGGCCGTGGATAAGTGTCTTCTTTTTTGTTGTTTGTCCTCCGGCCGAGGACTCCGTAAAGAAACACTTATGCCCGAAGCAGGCCTGGAGACATGTGTTCGAGTAAGCGCCTCCTGAAGTAGCCTCGCAGCCTCAGTAGAATCAGCCAAAACGTCCTCGTCGGGGATAACAACAGAGCCCGCGGTACAGAGCATGGTAGCCATGTTTGCTGAAATTTATCATTCCCCGCAGAAGATTTTTGGGGAATAAAGATTCATCACATGATCTAAGTATAGCTCCTCTCCCATATCTTGTCACAAATGCCAAAGACATGCAACCATCCTTTACATAGAAGGACTTACGTATGCCAAACAAACCTAATAGGAGGCAGAACTCTGCAATAACGGAGTCAAGCTCTCCACTTAAAGAGAGCGCACCCAAAGTAAATGGATACGTGTAAAAATATGTAAAACCCTCCTTGGGAAGGGTCACTCCCTTCGATAGATCAGGAGAAACAATATCCAAATCATGGTAGCGACAGTCTTTCTTCACAACTAGAATACTGGAAGAACGGAGGGAAGAAGAATATCAACCAACAACCCATGTACAAGGGAGAGCCAAAGGGAATTTCTCTTCAAAGTCTTTTGTGGTAAAAAGACTTCTAGGAATGATGGAATCCACCGTTAGAGGAGAAGCATCCTCGGATTTGTTCTTGCCCTTTGAAGAGCTAACGTTCTTTGAAGAAGAAGTCATTTGGATGAAAGAAAAGCTTTTTTGCTTGAAGGGAGTTAAAGAATGGTTTACTAATAGCAAGAAAGGTTTTAGAAAACTTGGAAAGTTATGGAGTATATGGGGAGAAGGTTGATGCGTATAAGTAAAAGTTTTGGCAGCTAAATTCATGCCCATGATTACCTTGATAATCGCCAAAAGTTGTGCTAAATCATGGGATGACACATGTTGGGGGAATTAAATGGGGAGAGACGTGCGTCTAATAAACCGTTAGAAGCCTTCAGAGGTAATCATAGTAATTCCCGCCAAAATAGTGTTTCCACCAACTTCCCGGTGACACAAAGTTATGTCACCGAAAAGCAGGAGGACTATCTGTATAGGGTAAAATATGGTATGCTATGCGGCCGCCCAAAAGAGGGACACATGGAACCTAGGACGGGGGATAGCTAAAATCGAAGACAATGGTCCGGTCTGTCACCAGAAAGAATAACACTCATAAGGATACAATAAATACTCTTCGTCCGATAGCATTTAATGGAGAATATTCCACAACATTAAGTATGTTGCCCTTTACAAGGAATTTGGCACTTATGCTCATCGCTACATCTTCATCAATGACCCTCATAATTGACACTAAAGAAGGACATGATCCTAGGACCTACTTTCCTAGTCATAGCTATAAATAGTGAGATTTGTTATCATTGTAAGGACACGAATTTTCTGAAAAACTAATACTACAATCTACTTAAAGATCTAATCAATTTTACCTTCTTATTTTCTATTCTTGTTCTTATTACTATTGCATCCGGAGGGTTCACTTCCAGAGTCTCTATTTCTGTCATTTCGTCTTCCTATCAAGGCTAAGTGTTATATATTTCTTCAATTATCTTGTTATCGAGGCTAACATTCTCCAAACGCCCACTAGGTTTCTTTTTTGCTTATTGGAATTCAAATATTGATTTCAAAAATTGACTAATACTACCATTCTTCGGTCCCTGACGAATTAGCCTAATGAGTTTATTTAATGGTTAAGACATTACGATTCGATTACTTTGTTAATTATGCGTAAGAATATATCATCACTCAAAAATATCAATCATCATTCTTTTTACTATAGTCTTTTTTTCTCTAAAAAAAAAAGTCAAGTATAGTAGTTAAGTTATAAAATAATGATATGTTAATAGAGCTTCTAGCCCTTAAGAACTCTATAAGTAGAAATGTTGGTAGAGCATATATGTGTGAATACCATTTTGGTCTTACTTTCTCACTTTGAATAAACAAGGTACCCGCACTCTATAAAATTCGATGGAAACCCACAAAATCCACATGAATTTTTATTAGACTTTCCCCCTTTTTCCATTTCAAGATACTATTGAAAAGAAAGATTTCTTATCTTTTTCAATCTTGATATAGACAAATTTATTGAGGGAATCAAATACACAAAATTAATTTATAATTAAGGTTATTGCCTCAAATCTGCATCATACTTCAGTACTATATTATTTTTTCATTTCTTCTTTTTTGTTGAGACTATGGGGGTGTGGGAAAGGACGACACAATGGACGTCTCATCATTAGCTGGCAAAATTTATGATTTTTGTAGGATATCTAAAGAGATTGACCTCGTTAGTTTCAATATAGATTGCAAGTATGATAAATGAGTTAGTTGAACTTGTATGCAAATAGTCTTGAAAAATAAAAAGAGAGTTGGAAGAACAGAACTGCCATTCATAATTC
The DNA here is from genome assembly GCA_005239525.1 of Nicotiana knightiana. Taxonomy (NCBI): domain Eukaryota; kingdom Viridiplantae; phylum Streptophyta; class Magnoliopsida; order Solanales; family Solanaceae; genus Nicotiana; species Nicotiana knightiana. The sequence continues at coordinate 147,670 of ML438470.1, read as the reverse complement.
GGAGAGAGAGAAACAAACCTATGTAATATCTCTCTAAGAATTCACTCCTCTCACTACCATGAATCAACCTAGAGTCTCTTCACCGGTGCCTCCGAAACCACCAGACCTCTACAATAACAACCCTCACTCTTCTCCAACACCTCTATAATCAAAAATCAACTTCAAAGACAAGCTCCAAGAGGGTATACATGATGGCCAAATCAATATGGTTATAGATGATGGACTCCTAAACAATGATCACCAAATGTCATTAATCACGGATCCTCCTAACATAAAAGAAGGTGAGCACCAATTACACCTCACGCCAGATGAACTCCAAAGGATCTATGCCCCATGGAGGTACTCTACTATTATTAAATTACAAGGCATACGTATCCAACACCAACTCCTTAAGAGGAAAATTCAAGATCAATGGAAACTAGATGAAAACTTTCCATTGATTGATCTAGGATCTGACTATTACATCACCAAATTCAATTCAGAATCCAGCATGCTCAAGGTACTACATAATGGCCCATGGCTCATCCTAGGACATTTTTTGTCCGTTCAAAAATGGATCCCAAATTTTATCGCAGCCAAGGAGAAGTTAACCAAAGCGGCCATTTGGATAAGACTACCTCAATTACCTACGGAGTTCTATGATGTTCAAATTTTGGAGAAAGTGGGAAACAAAATTGGCAAGTTGTTGAAAATTGATGCATGTACGTCATCCACCTTAAGAGGAAGGTATGCAAGACTTTGCATTGAACTCCCTCTTGAGATACCAGTGCCATCCTCCATTGTCATTGGTCATCATAAACAGGAAATATTATACGAATGAGACAAATTGCTATGTAAAAATTGTGGCAGATTGGGTCACCCATCTAGTGCATGCAAATACAAAAAAATGCCACGTGAAATGACAAGTACAAAAGATGCCAAAGTGATGTTTTAGATGTCAATACCACACAAGAAGATAGGTTACTTTGTGTGGTACCCCATTTTCGAGTGCTGTCTCAACAGAAGAACCTGGTTCTTCTTGGTATTCCAACTACTACTGTTGCGGAATAATAAAAGCAGTAAAGTAAAAACACAGAGATTTTTACGTGGAAAAGACCTGGCTCAAAAGGTGAAAAACCACGACCTACTCCTCAGTAGGATTTGCTCAAACTCTTCACTAAAACTCTGAGCCAAACGGACTTACAAAATAAACTCTTTTGTAATCCTAGGATAAACTCTAATCCTTTGTAGTAACTAGCCCCTAGCTAATTTCCACAAGCTTCAAGTTAACTCTAACTTGAACAATGCGTGCCCATTACAATTGCTTCTATAAAAGCTGAAAGATACAATATTAAAACTCCTACTACAATCAACTAGACTAAATAATCAATCAGATGGAACTGGTTCTCTTAGTTGATCTGTAGCCTTTTAATCGCCCAATGACTCTGCTAGCAAATTGACTCTAGGAACTTTGCTTTCAGACTTTTGATTCACTTCAGTTTTTGTGCGTGTAGAATTCCAGCAGAAATACATCGAGTATTTATAGAGTCAGTTGAGCTTGTCGTCCAATTCTAGTCCAACTCTACCTGGGTGAACAAATTCGTACCAAACTCAACTTCCTTTCTTTTGTTACTTTCCTTGCTGAATTCGACTTCAATCTTCTCATCAGTTTGCAACCTTTTCGCATTAGGAGACAATCTCTTGGTTCATTGATATTTCACATTCACAAATATCTCCTATGTATATACGGTTCATGTGCCAGCTATTCAGTTCAAGATGTGTGCTCTGATGGACCTGGTTCAACTGGTCAGCCATTTGTCAATCTTCAAAACTATGCAGTGACATGGGTCAACAAATTCCCCCTTTTGGATGATGACAAACTCCGTGCTTAATCCTGTATACACTACAACCACTTTGTATGGTTTTAAGCATTAATCATAGAGAATCCAGGTTCATTAGGTTATAATATCACCTTTTGAAAAAGTTCAACACATATCTTCCCTCTTTTGGCATCATCGAAAAGTTTGCAAAATGATACACTTACCAGATTTATTAATTATTACTCATGGCCATTGAGGCAACTGCAGGTGTAAAGCATGATTAATTAACACAAAGAGCCAATATATCTTAGATAACTAAGAAATTGAGACAAGTCAATAACTAGAAGCAAAATTCATTGATTAGTAACGATTATCAACACCATACAGAAAAATAAAAACAAACCAACCATGAGCAAAAAACAGAGTAAAAATAACTGAAACTGAATAACTGGTCTAAATAGGGGTTTTGGAAGCTTTGTAAAGCCTAAGGATGGGAAGGTGCAGAGGAGGTTGTGGTCTTGGATTGTAGGAGAGAAAGCATCTACTGAAGAACACCCTCGTTCTTTTCTTTCTCCTTTGATAATTCAGCCTTAAGAGCATCCCACTCANTGTTGACTGGTTGCTTCCTAGATGAACCAGGTTCATCCACAGGAACATTGACATTGTAGTCACATGTAAGCAAAGTTTCCTTCCCAAAATAGTCTTTGGAAGTAGCCATCTCAGCTTTCTTTGGAACCCCAAAATGTGCAAGCACTGCTGTCAGAATGAAGCCATATGGAATTGCGTGTTCTATGGTTCCATTTACAACTCTGTCAAAGAGTTGGATGATGAAAGCCGACCAATTTATTTGCTTTCCCCTGTACAAGCATCCCATCAAGGTAAGATCCATATAATTTGCCATGTGCCTTCTTTCTTGTCTAGGCAGTAGGAACTTGATGGCGAACTCGAAGAGTAGCTTGTGCTCTGGCTTCATTTCACTCTTGTAAATCGGCCTGGGTTCAATCTCCTTCTCACTATCACTGAAGAACCTGGTGATGTTGATTGCTGAGGCCATACCATCTAGACAATGCCATCTTTTCCTTGTGTAGTCCTCAAAGCCCTCAGCTGGTATGTTCAGAATAACACCCAGTTCTTTAACATCAAAGGAAACTTCAATTCCTTTGACTATGGAGGTGACCCTGCCTTCCTTGACAATGGCATTTCCCATGAATTCTACCAACTCAGCTCTTGCCAGCCTGCCTTCCATGTGAAGGACCAGGTCCTTCCAGTCCTGCACCTCTAGAGTTTCCATCAGATATTGCATTCCAGACTCATCTAGATCCTTCACCAGATTACCCTTCAGTATTGTTATTTTTCCAAACATGGTAACTCTGTCAGTCACCTCTCCTATTTCCTTCTCCTCCTCTCCACTCCAGTCTGCATGATCATCCTCAACAATTTTCACTTTCTTTGGCTTGGCCCTGGTTCTCTTAACAGATCTTGTTGGTGTGACGGACATTCTAGCTAACTTCTTTGAAGAAGCCTTAGCCTTTGTGGGTTTTGGTGTCTCAGCCACACCTGGAGCAGGCTGCTCCTCCTGTTGGACCAGGTCCAACGTCGTCTCTTCAATCTCAATAGCCTCAACAGGCTCTCCAACTTTTGCTTTTCCTTTTGCTGCCCTCTTCTTCTTGCTCTCTTTCAGAGCCTTTTCTAATTTCTCTTCTTCATCTCTCACAGTGCTACGAGTAGCTCTTACTTTTGGAGCAGGAACATCAGCAACTTCAGAAATTTTTCTTTTCTTTGAAGGAACTGGGTGAGTTGCCTTCTTGGGCTTCTGACTCCTTCTTTTCTTAGGGTTATAGGACTCCCCCAGTTTCTTCAGCCTTTCAGCCAATGTTTCTTCCCCAGATGAACCAGGTTCATCTGTTCCTTTCTTCAGACTTGCAAGACCTGCTGCATCTTCCTCAACTATGCTTCCCCCTAAATCAGTGATGTTTTCTCCAACAGTTTCAGGAATGTGACCACAAATAACCAGCGTGGTACCATCCTCCCCAGATCCCCTCACAACTTCTTTTCCCTCTCTCTCAAGAATCCTTTGTTTTCTACCACTCCTCTGCCTTCCAGGTACTTCAACATCAATAACAGACCCAACCAACACGAATCTTTTATCAGCAGAAGTAAATTCAAAGTCGATTTCAATATTATCTTTTTCAGAGCTGGTTGAACTAGGTGCGTCTTCCTCATTAGCTGATTTAAAGGATTCACTGGATGAATCTGACTTAGTACCTTTGTCTGCTTTAATAAGATCCTCCAAGAATTTTTCCCTAGCCCCAGAAGCAACAGATTTCCGGGCAAGAAATTTGACATGACGATTCTTGGGGGCAGGAGTAGGGTTTGGAGTGGGTTAAGGAATCGGTGTATTTTCAGGGGTAGATGTAATTTCCGGTGATTCAGAACTGTAAACGGATGGAGAATTGGAGACAGATTCAGAATGTCCTCCATCGTAATCACGATTAGGTGATGAATTAGAAGAAAAAGCTGGTGGTGGTGAAGACATTTTTATGTATTGTTAGGAAGAAAGGACGAGTTGTAAGTTTTGGGTTGTGTAGTATGAGTTGAACTTGGTTTGAAGGTAGCTTTATGAAGAGAGGAGTAATGATTGCCTTTTATAAGATATGGCTATTAATTATACAACGGGTAAAAAATTTATTCAAGTGGAAGTCTAATAGTTGTAGGAGTGTCATTGATTTGACGGTTGAGAGTTCCCTATTTCTAGGCTAATTGAGTACTGATGTGACTTCTTGGAACGGGTTCATTTAGGGATTAGTACAAGGACTTTGAAATGAACCAAATATAGATAGAATCCTGCTCATGTGTGACTGTAATTGAATTAATATATGGAGAAGAGTATGTACCTTGTCAGTCAAATGAATCAGCATAGATGAACCAGGTTCATCCTGTTAGAAATCTTTAAATTGCCTCAATTTACAAAGATAGATAAACATTTATTAGTATCTAGGGAATCATATTAATAATGCACAAGAGTATGACAATAAAGACATGATGCTGAGAAATTATTAATCTATTAAGTACCTAATTAAAATTTTCTAGCCAAAACAAAAAAAATTCATTTATAATTTTTTTTCAATCAGGTGATCTTAATCATCCCTAATTCCAGCCTGTTTCTCTCAAAATGCTTCCTATTAAGTGCTTTAGCGAATTTATCAGCAATTTGATGATCAGTAGCACAAAATTCGATTGAGATCATTCCTTTTTCATAGTTATCCCTTAGGAAATAATGCCTAACATCTATGTGCTTAGTCCTTTTGTGATGAACCGGGTTCTTCGTCATACTAATAGCACTAGTGTTATCACAAAAAATAGGAATACATTCCACATCAATACCTAAAGTCCATGAGTTGTTGTTTCATCCATAACAACTGGGCACAGCATGAGGCTGCAGCCACATATTCAGCCTCAGCAGTAGACAAGGCTACTAAATTTTGTTCTTGGTAGGCCAAGACACAAGGCATGAACCCAAAAAGTAACCCATACCTGAAGTACTTTTCCTGTCAACCAGGAATCCTGCATAATCAACATCAGCATATCCTACAAGGTCGAAATTACTACCTTTAGGATACCAAAGGCACAAATCAGTGGTGCCTTTCAAATATCTCAAAATTCTCTTTACTGCAGTGAGGTGGGACTCCTTTGGATTTGCCTGAAACCTAGCACAAAATCCCACTCTGAACACAATATCAGGTTTTTTAGCAGTGAGATATAATAGAGACCCAATCATCCCTCTGTTTAGCTTCTGATCAACAGATGAACCAGGTTCATCCACGTCCAATTTTTTAGCTGTGGCTATAAGAGTGTCTATTTATTTTGAGTCTTCCATTTTAAACTTCTTGAGCAATTCTTTCACATACTTTTGTTGGTAGATCATTGTTCCATTTGGGTTTTTCTTAATTTGCAAGCCTAATAAAAAGTTTAGCTCAACCATAATACTCATCTCAAACTCACTTCCCATTAGCATAGCAAATTCCTTGCTCAATTTTTCAGAAGTCTCCCCAAATATGATATCATCCACATATATTTGCACAACCAGGAGATCCTTACCCTTTTTTCTTAATAACAAGGTACTATCAATTTTGCCTCGTTTGTACCCATTTCTAGCAGGAATTTTGATAATCATTCGTACCATGCTCTTGGTGCTTGTTTGAGACCATATAGAGCCTTGTCGAGTTTGTATACGTGGTCAGGTGACTCCTTGCTTTCAAAACCTGGAGGCTGCTTGACAAATACATCTTCCTTCAGATAGCCATTTAGAAAGGCACTCTTAACATCCATCTGATGAAGAGTGAATTCCATGTGTGCAGCAAATGCTATAAGAAGTCTGATTGCCTCCAGTCTTGCCACAGGGGAAAAGGTCTCATCATAGTCAATTCCTTCTTCTTGACTATACCCTTGAACAACTAATCTTGCCTTATTCCTTGTAACAGTTCCATCCTCATCGAGCTTGTTCCTGAAGACCCACTTGGTGCCAATCACTGATCTGTCTAGTGGCCTGGGTACCAAGTACCATACTTGACTTCTTTCAAACTGATTCAGCTCTTCTTGCATGGCATTTACCCAATCAGCATCTTGTAGGGCTTCCCCAATGTTCTTTGGTTCGATCATGGATAGAAAGGCATCAAACGCACACAGATTTTTCAAGGATGATCTTGTTTTGATTCCGGATGCCAAATATGTTATGATGTTCTCAAAAGGGTGAGAACTCTGATATTTGTGTGGCTTAAGTACCAGTTGTTCATTCCTAGATGATTCCATGGTGTCTTGTTGCTATGAAGCAGGATCAGGGCCAGGTTACATAGCTTGAATTCCCCCTGTCATGATGCTTGGGGTAGTTGAACCTGGTCCATCCCATGTTCCACCTTCCATGCTTGCTTCAATGTGATCACTGCCCAAGCTCCTCATCTTTAGGTTCCTATCTCTCAGCAAGAATGTTAGTTTCATCAAAGACAACATGTATACTTTCTTCTACACACATAGTTCTTTTATTATACACTTTATAAGCTTTGCTATGTGATGAATCCCAAGAATACTCCCTCTTCACTTTTGGGGCAAATTTTCCTAGGGAATCTTTGCCACTATTATGTACAAAACACTTGCATCCAAAATCCCTAAAGTGGGATATGTTGGGCTTTCTCCCTTTAAGTAATTCATAGGGAGTTTTCTCTACCAGAGGTCTGGTCATGCATCTATTGATTATGTAACAAGCAGTGTTTATTGCTTCAGCCCAGAAGCTGTGAGGTAGTTTGCTAGATAGAAGCATGGTTCTTGCCATGTCTTCAAGAGTTATGTTTTTCCTTTCAACAACACCATTTTGCTGTGGGGTTCTAGGATCTGAAAAGTTATGATTAACACCATGTTCATCACAGAACTCAGCAAGCTTAGCATTCTCAAATTCAGTACCATGGTCAGATCTTATTGATGTTAGTTGATGTCCTAATTGATTTTGAGTTTTCTTGACAAATGAGGTGAACATATCAAAAGCTTCATCCTTATATTCCAGGAGTAAGGTCCAAGTGAACCTTGAAAAATCATCAACTAGCACCATCACATATCTCTTACCACCTCTACTTAAAGTTCTCATAGGACCACATAGATCCATATGAACCAGTTCCAACGTCCTGGTGGTACTGACCATTTTCTTACTTTTGAAAGAGGACCTTACCTGCTTCCCCCTGGCACATGCCTCACAAACTTTGTCCTCCTTGAACTTAATGTTAGGAAGTCCTACCACTAAGTCCTTAGAGACTAGTTTGTTAAGCTGAGTTAGACTCGCATGACCAAGTCGTTTGTGCCACAGGAGGGGATCACTGTCCAACACACTTAGGCAAGTGAGTTCATTTTCAGACAGTGTGGACAAGTCTATGACATAGATGTTATTCATTCTTTTTCCCTGCAAAACAATCTTGTCAGTAAGCAGGTTAATCACAAAACATTTTGTGGAAGTAAAAGCAACCAGGTTACCTCTGTCACACAGTTGTGATACACTGATCAGGCTATATTTCAAGCCATCTATTAGATACACATGTTCAATGGATCATGTGTCATCCTTACCTACCTTACCAACCCCAATGATTTCACCTTTCTTTCCGTTTCCAAAGGAGACATTTCCTCCTTTGAGACTTTCAAGTGAAAGGAACTGTTCCATGTTCCCAGTCATATGCTTTGAGCAGCCACTATCCAAATAACAAATCTGGCTGCCTCCTCTCACTTGAACCTACAAAAAGAATAAGAGGTTAGTCTTAAGAACCCAAACTAGTTTGGGTCCTTTTCTATGAGAGAATGGATGAATCAAATTTTTCGTTGCCCAATTTGGTAGCCAGTTTTTCCCTTTTACAAACCTCTCATTTCTTCGACTGGCGTGCTCTTTTGCAGTACATTCATATTTGTAGTGCCCAGGCTTACCACAATGGGTGCAGATTTTATTCTTAGGAAGAGTGATATACTTGTTTTTGGGATCCCACTTGGGAAATTAACTTCTAAATCAATCCCTCTCCTGTTGCTACTATGATTCTCTTGAAGCCATATCAAGGCGTCAGAGGATTTATTCCATTTACAAGTTCGATCTAATTCATGTTTGACTTTGCCAAGTTCTTCATTAAGAGTTCTTATCTGTTCATCCTTGGCATACATCTTATCTTTTAGTTTTCCCATGTTTTCTTCTAACATGATATGAGAATAATCAACAACCTTTTTACTGGATCCTAGCTTTAGCTTTAAGTTTTCAGATTTTAGTTCTAGAATCTCAGTTTCAAGTGGATGAACCTGGTTCAACAAGTCAGTGTTTTTCTTTTCAGATTCACTGACTCTGATTTCCAGGTTCATGCACTTTGCTTTTAGCATTGCACATTCTTTAGATAGTTGATCCTTCTCTTTGGTTGTTTCTTCAGAATCATCTATGAAATCAAGTAGAAACTCAGAGAGTTTTCCTTAGATAGGAACTTTACTTTGTTTTTAAGATGGGAGATACTTACCTCTGGTTCTTCATGTGATTCCTTGTCAGATTCTCCAATTGCCATGAACGCCTGATCTTTAGTCTCTCCATCTTCTGATTCTTCATCTGAACTTTACCCCCAAGCAGCAACCATAGCCTTTGTTGTGGTTTTCTTGGGTTGGACATGTTCCTTCTTCCTGTTCTTTCTCTCATATCTCTCATTTTTCCATTCTACTTCCCACTGAGGATAGTTTTTAATGAGATGGTCAGTCTTACCACATTTATAGCATCCCTCGTTGGTTGGCCTTTCTGGAGCTTTTGCTTTGTTGTAGTTTCCTCCTCTAGAGATGCCTTTCTTCCTCATGAGAAAGTTTCTGAATTCTTTGGTGATCATGGCCATCTCATCATCTTCCAGATCTGCCCCCTCAGTGATTCTTAGTGCTAGAATCCTCTCCTTCTTTGGACCATCCATCTTCATTATCTTCCTTCTCAGTTCATAGGCAGTGAGGTTTCCAATCAGCTCATCCAATCTTAGGGTTGCCATATTTTTGGATTCCTGGATAGCAGTGATTTTGATTTTCCAAGAAATAGGCAAGACCCTTTTTAGGATCTTCTCAACCTTGTCCTCTTCAAGAATGACTCTTCCAAGAGACTTCAGTTCATTAGTCAAGGTTGTGAACCTTGTGTACATCTCTTGGATAGTCTCTCCTTCTTTCATAGTGAAGTTTTCATACTGAGAGTATAGTAGAGTACCTCTTGACCTTTTTACCTGAGGTGTTCCTTCATGGGCTACTTGCAAGGTATCCCAGATCTCTTTGGCAGTGGTGCAGCTTTGGATTCTGCTGTACTCGTCTGGACCTAGTCCACACACTAGCCACTTTTTGGCCTTTGCATTCTTCTCCCATTTCTTTAGATCCTCAGCAGTGCAATCAGCTCTAGTCTTTGGTATATCTATACCTTCAGCAGTCTTCATCATGGTAGCTAGAGGACCATCAGTGACTATGTCCCAGAGTTCATAGTCTTCTCCAATTAGGTGGTCCTTCATCCTGTTTTTCCACCAAGAGTAATACTGGCCATTGAAGAGTGGTGGCCTTGCAGTTGATTGACCTTCCCAATTTCCAGGTGGTGCACTCATCTTGATCTTCTCCAAGGTGTTAGCCTTTCAAGGATAACCTGCTCTGATACCAATTGATGTTTTAGACGTCAATACCACACAAGAAGATATGTTACTTTGTGTGGTACCCAATTTTCGAGTGCAGTCTCAATAAAAGAACCTGGTTCTTCTTGGTGTTCCAACTACTACTGTTGCGGAATAATAAAAGCAGTAAAGTAAACACACATATATTTTTACGTGGAAAACACCTGGCTCAAAAGGTGAAAAAACCACGACCTACTCCTCAGTAGGATTTGTTCAAACTCCTCACTAAAACTCTGAGCCAAACT
>ML438470.1:73001-137304 GCA_005239525.1 Nicotiana knightiana | reverse complement strand
TCAACTTCCTTTCTTTTGTTACTTTCCTTGCTGAATTTGACTTCAATCTTTTCATCAGTTTGCAACCTTTTCGAATTAGGAGACAATCTCTTGGTTCATTGATATTTCACATTCACAAATATCTCCTATGCATATACAGTTCATGTGCCAGATATTCAGTTGAAGATGTGTGCTCTGATGGACCTGGTTCAACTGGTCAGCCATTTGTAGATCTTCAAAACTATGCAGTGACATGGGTCAGTCAACACAAGGGTTCTAAACCAAAAGAGGAAAATATCTCTACATTAAATTCTGACAACCAAAATCCAATTGAAGAAACTTGGCAAACGGTGGAATTCCCTAAGAAGAAAAGATCCAGCCAAAAGTTCAAGGGGCTACTAGCCAATACTAGTAAGGTAATCTCCCCAATAGGAAGCAATCCAGGTATGATCAAATCCTCCACTATCATTAAAAATCAAATGGCCCATAATTCTTTTGCTAATATTTATTAGCTTAAATTCTAAAAGCCTTTTCACAAATCAACCTGCTACTAATCCGTCTACAAATCCTGATAATGGAAATATTATACAACATTCCTTATTTAGTCCGCCGGGCACAAATAATAAATCAAAAAAAGACCACTCTACACTTGACAACTATGCCATGCAAATTGACGTGGCCAACATTCACAACACTATTGGACATTTGGCAACTAAGGCACCTGACCAACCCAAGGCCATGCATGCCAATGATGCATCTAGCCCCCGTAATAATAACCTATTAGAGGTTAATCAATCACCCTACACCACCTCTACCACCACTCAAATTGCTAATAACACTATCATTAACACTAACCAAGCGATCAATAGCTGCATGAATGAAAAACATAACCTAACTCCATTCGAACAAATGGCACCTAACTCACTGCCAAATGGGAAATACACGAATAGCAACACTGACGAAGAAAATACTTCATCTATCACTGCTCTTACAAATACCTCTGACACAAGAAAGTTCCATATCCAAACAAAAGATACCCTCATCAATAACCCTATATAACATCTATCATCCCTAGTCTCTACCCCTCCCATCCATAATATATCTCCCCCCTCAACTTCAAAGAATGGCAAGACTCCCAACCTCACAAAGGAGAAGATACAGCTTGATCCAAATATTAAGCCACCAAATAGCCTTAAACATGTCCAACCCACCTCTCCTACAAACTCCAGCTCCAGGAAGCAACCAACTATTCTTCATCCAACCCCTTCTCCCACAGGATCACCAACCACTATCTTGGGTGGAACAAGCCCTAATGGGACATGCCATCACCTTCAGTCTAATTCTCAATGGTCAGGATACGATCATCATATTACAAAATTCACACTTCCTAGCACAACTTGTGTGGGAAGGAATGAATATGGCCATGAACAACTACATGAACCATGTTTGGATGAACAATATACTTCATCCACTTGCACCCTCAATGACCCTAAATCATGCCCAAGAAATGAGAAGTCAATGGAATCTCCCAAGTCATTACAATCCAATCCAATCTCAACAAATCCCAGTGAATCTACCATTCTTTCCTCCGGGGGAAATAACCAACACCAACCTAATATTTGTCCCATGGAAAATCCCTGTCGAGTCAGTAGCCAGCCATCCCATGCATGCATCGACTCCACCATCTCCCTCACATCGCTGAACCAAGCAACACCTCCACAAAACCCACCCATCATCCCTCAAGTACCAGCACCTCCCAACGCACAAGAGCCAGAAGACAACCAAATGGACGAGGAAGAAGAGATAAATCTACTGGGGTCAGGTCCAGTCCTAGAGTTTGCAAGGCTAAACGAGGTAAAGGTCTATCTATTCCGGGATCAAAGGGAGAAACGTTATGTTCTGAGCTGTCCATCGCCATGTCAAAATTCACAATGGATGTGAGACCCCCTCAAGACCCCACTGTAGGCAACCATGCAATGATCCTTGTCCCAACCATAAGGAGGAATCCAATTCCACAGGCCCAAAGGGAGAATGGGCAACCAAACAATCTTGCATCCATGTTTAGGCCAACCAATGTGCTCATTTGGAACATACGGGGTGGGAACAATGACAATTTTCGTGTGAACTTTAGGGAAATGCTAGACACCCATCGTCCTTGCATGGCCACCCTGCTTGAGACTAGGATGGAAAGCCATTTATCTCTCTCAATGATTTCAACTTCTCTCAGATGATCGAAATCCCCAGTGATGGTCAATCTGGTGGTATAGTTCTCCTGTGGGATACTAGCTTGGTTAGAGTTCACGACTTTGTTAGGAACAACAATGAAATCCATGCTTCCATTGAGGTATTCCCAAATCACACTACTTGGTTATTTTCATCTATTTATGCTAGTACAAATTTTTCTACTCGTTGTAGCATGTGGAATAATATTAAAAATATTAGTAAATATCACATGGGTCCCTGGTTACTGGGGGGTGACTTCAATGAAGTCTTGAGCTCTACTGAAAAATTTGGTGGTAACCAAATTAACAGAAAACGTAGTAATATGTTTTGGGACAGTGTCAATTGATGTAATCTAATTGACCTTGGCTACAAAGGTTGTAAATATACTTGGTCCAATAAAAGAAAGTGGAATAAAGGTCTAATCATGGAAGGTTTAGATAGAACCCTTGCTAATGATAAATGGATCAGCCTTTTTCCCTAATGCAATTATAACACATCTCCCTAAAACACACTTGGACCATAACCCTCTATTAATCAACCTTAGACCTAAAAACAACAACAAAAAAGATAGGGCCTTTCGTCTAGAAACAATTTGGTGTAGATATCCGGACTTCATAAACATAGTAAAAAGGTCTTGGTTAGAGGAAGACCTTCCTAGTGCACTCAGTAAGTTTAGAGACTTAGCCACTGAGTGGAAAAATAATACTTTTGGTGACATATTTAAAAAGAAAAGAAAATTACTTGCTAGACTTAATGGGATTCAATGTTCTCCAAATTACCAACACAGTAGTTTCCTCAAAAACCTAGAATCAAACCTTCAATCAGAATACAATACCATTCTTCATACGGAAAATGATTTTTGGAAACTATGATCTAGACTCATTTGGATGAATGAAGGAGATGCCAACACAAAATATTTCCATATTATAGCCATTAATAGAAAACGGTAGAATACTATTACTCACTTCATCAAAGATGATGGAAGTAGGGTTTATGACCCAAATCAAATACTGGATCATACTCTTTCTTTTTCATGAATGCTTTTACCACTGCCAAAGAATACTCCCCCAACACTAAATTTGATTCCACTTTATGGAAGGAAAATAATATCAACCTTAGGAGACTTGATAGCCCTCTCTCGGATATAGAAATATCCAAAGCTATCTTCTCCTTCAAACCATACAAATCCCCTGGACCCGATGGAATTCATCCTTATTTTTATCAAAAATACTGGCATGTTGTGGGTAAGTCAGTTATTAAGTTTTGTCACACTACCTTCAACACACAAAATTAACGGAAGGAGCCAATGAAACACTCCTCTGCCTAATTCCCAAATTCCCAAACGCAAACAGCCTAAGAAATTTTAGACCCATTGGCCTTTGCAATACTTCCTAAAAAATTGTCACAAAAATAATTGTGAACGGATTGAAATACTACATCCCTTACCTCATTAGTCCTATGCAGACTAGCTTCATCAAAAATCGTAGAGCTAGCGACAATGCATTATTGTACAAGAGATTTTTCACAATCTAAATAGGCCAAAGAAAAATAAACATGACTTAATAATCAAGATTGATCTTGAAAAAACTTTTGATCGATTGGAATGGTCCTTCATTTACAAAACTCTCAAATTTTTTCAACTACCTCCTAAACTAACCAATCTAATCATGCACTGTATTACTACTAGCTCAATGTCCATTCTAGTGAATGAGACTAAAACTAACACTTTCCACCCTACTAGAGGTATTCGTCAGGGTGACCCAATGTCCCCCTACATCTTCATCCTCTGTGTGGAACTCCTATCAAAGCTCATAAATCAACAAGTAAACTTGCTCAATTGGGATCCAATCAACATCAGCCACAAGGGCCCATCATTTTCCCATATCCTCTTTGCGGATGACATTACCCTTATTGGAGAAGCAAACAAAAAAACTATCCTCACCATAAAGAAATGTATGGATTTATTCTCCTTAGAATCTGGCCTGGAAATCAACAAAGCCAAATCTAAAATAGTTATCCCTAAATATTGTCCAAAAGACCAACAAACTTTTCTCACATCTACTTTTGGCATAAAAACAACTCATGAATTTGGAAAATACCTAGGCTTCCCTATTCTTAACCATAAGCCTAAGTCAAAAGACTTCCAATATTTAATTGATAACATCCACTCAAAATTGTCCCATTGGAAGTGCCCCTTCATCGATATGGCTGGTCGCGCTACTTTGATTGCTAGTACTCTTAATGTCATCCCCACTTATGCCATGCAATTCACAATTCGTCCTCCAAAAACTATTCAATCAATCGACAAATCAGAGGGACTTTCTATGGGGTTCAACACCCACTACTAGAAAAATCCACCTCATAAATTGGAATACTATCACTAGGGACAAAGATAATGGTGGTTTAGGCCTCAAAAAAGCTAATACCATGAATATAGTGTGCTTAGAAAGCCTTGTGTGGCGTCTTCTACAAAACCCTAGCAACCCTAGAAACCCTTGGTGCCAACTAATTAGTGCAAAATACGCATACACAAAGACCTCTAAGGTTACTTCCTTCATCTGGGCAGCTATCAAAAGGGGTTGGAATACTTGCAATAAAGGACTCCTTTGGCACCCTTCAAAAAACTCAAACCTAAACATTTGGTATAGCAAGTCGATCTACAACTCCGATCACCTTAGGCCTGTCATTTCAGGGCCCCTGACAAAATGTGACGAACACCAAACATTATCTAGCATTATTAGTGATGGGAAATGGAACCTTCAAAATATTTTCTTCAATTTTTCTGATGAAATTATTCAAAATATATATGCAACCCCCATCCCTTCAAATGATACTGCAAGGGACAGACTTAGTTGGTCGCTAAGTTCCAATGGCATCTTCACTGCCAAATCGTGCTACAAATTACTAGACAAGGAACTTACCCCTACCAAAAACTTCGATTGGATATGGCAACTAAAATGCCCTAGTAAATTAAAATTCCTTTTATGGAAATGCATGCACAATCGCCTCCCTTGTAGATCTTACCTAGCTCACCTAGGGATAAACATAGATGACACATGCATGAGCTGTAGAAATGGCATTGAAAATATTAGACACATTTTCTTAACATGCCCAATAGCTTGCAAACTTTAGAAAGATTTGGGTATAAATCATAATAACTTCATTAACGCAGATAACTGGTTGGAAGATTTGAAGGATATATTCATCGTCCAAAACAAAAACTATATTCATTGGGTCACTCTTTTCCCATATGTTATCTGGAATCTTTGGATAAACAGAAACAACAACAATTCGAACAACTTGCAACATAATATCAACGTCAATAACATACTACACCAAGCATGTGAATATTTATTCCTTACTGAAAGATACACGTCCATCTCCAAAAAAATTAACGTGAATGTTAAATGGCATAAACCACCTGGTAAGTGGTACAAACTTAACTGTGATGGAGCATTCTCAGGTTCCAATACTTTAGCAGGTTTAGGAGGGATTATCAGAGACTCCAAGGGTGACTGGATCGTAGGTTATCAAAAGGCTACTCGTGCAATATCTTCCACACATGCTGAGATCCTGGCCCTTCTTGAGGGGATCAAACTTTCCATTGAATGAAAATTAGATAAACTGGAGATTGAAAAAGACTCCACAGACGTCATTAATATTATCTCAAATAATGGAAATATCCTATCTAACTTAGTTCTTGAATGCAGATGGTTGTTGATGCAGTTGAAGCACCCAATCCTGAGGCGTAACTTTAGGGAGGCCAATGGAGCAACACACATGTTGGCCAAGGAAGCTGCAAAGAATACAAAACCTACCGAACTCTACCGTCATGCTCGTCCTCCCCTTTTCCTTGATCATGTAATGGAAAAGGACAAACATAGTTTTTGTTATGTTGTTAAGAATCTTCCTATCTTTGTTTGTA
Source organism: Nicotiana knightiana (assembly GCA_005239525.1). Classification (NCBI taxonomy): domain Eukaryota; kingdom Viridiplantae; phylum Streptophyta; class Magnoliopsida; order Solanales; family Solanaceae; genus Nicotiana; species Nicotiana knightiana. The sequence goes on along the minus strand of ML438470.1, from coordinate 131,177 downwards.
AAAATCTAGCTACTATAGGTAATAATAATGCCCTAGAGACAGTCTCTACTATGTCCTGCAATATGCCTTTCGTTTAAGTTAATATAAATCTATCCTTTATGTTCAAAAAAAAAGTCTTGAAAAGGGGGAGCTCCTTTTTTTTTTCTTTCTAAAAAGAAAGTTTTCAAGTTATTGAGATACCATTATCTTCTTTCCTAAGGTTCATTTTCTTTATATATACTCCCTCTGTCTCGTAATATGTGTCGTGCTTCTCTTTTACACGCTCCTTAAAAAGATTAATTAGAAAATAAATTGGACTATTCTACCCTTATTTATGTCATAAGATATAATCTCTCTTCATTGCATTATGCTATTTATGTGTTATCTTCATTTTCAAAAATAATTATTATTAAGGGTGAAAAAAAATAAAAACAATCAATTTTGTCTTGAAATTCTAAAATGACAAATAATTTGAGATAACTATTTTTAATAACCACAACTTCAATATAAGACGGAGGGAGTAATATTACTTTTGTGTTTTGGTGAAAAAGGAAAGGAAGATGAGGGGTGAAAATGAACAGATTGGATACTCTCAACAACAAACTCTTTTCTTCCCTTCTAATGGTATAACAAATAATTAAGTAAATTTATGACCAAAAAAAATAAAAAAATAAAGTAAATGACAATTATTCTAAGTAAACTAATGAATTTCGCCACTTTACCTTTTCTATGCCATTTTTGGAATCAACATAGTGTAAACATAATATTAACAAACCTTATATGAACGATACAATGCAAGCAACAGCATTTTACAGAGGCAGAATAGCTGAGAGACACCTCTACTTATTCGAGTTTGACATTTCGGTCCTCCTACCTCACAAAGTTTCATATAGACACCTATACATGCTTAAAATTAATATTTTATATCCCTCTGACCATTGACCAAGCTTATGTGACATTGAATATACTAAGTTGTAGAAAGTGCGTGATTACACATGCTTAAGAACAAGTGAAGGTAATATTTTGACCAAGCAAATATTTTAAACTAAAAAAATAATGACAATAAAATAAAAAGAAAAGGGAGAAATTTCCCAACCCCTCCAATATTTTCCACCCCTCTCTTCTCGTGAACCACCTTCCTCTTCTCCGCATCCTCCATTTTTTCCGACATCCCACCACCACTGAGCAGCTTTCTACGTTATTGTTCCTATCCATCAGATTCACAAAGAAATAAATTAGAAATTATATACAAAAATACACACACAGTACTACTACTTAAATTCTCTATCCCCAACTGCTTGCTTCATACCCAATTTAGACTTAATGCAAAAGTTATTCCTGTAAGGAAAAAAGGCAAAAAGATCAAAATTTGTGCTCATCCGAGGAAGAACACTCTTCAATAGTGAGAAGCCTAATAAACATTCAGAAATTTTAAATGAAAAAAAGAGTTACAACGACCCAACCCAAAATCAGAATCTTATATCTGAAACTCAAGGCGAGCAACTCACAACTCCAACTCTGATTCCGGCACCCTCCCTTTAAAATCCAAGCTAAAACCTGATTCCGTCATCCTCCAAACCCTAAAAAACCTCAAGGCCTCCTCCGCCACCTCCAGTTCCAAAACCCTAACTCTCGCCGATGTTGGCCTCTCCACCACCTGTCGTGAAGTGACCGGCCTCCCAATCGACGAGGTACAATACAATATAAGAGTTATTGTCGGCGAAAATTTCGGTCAAAGTTCCGAATCTAAAACCCATATGATAGTAGAAACATAAAATAAGAAGACAATGGGGTAAGGATAAGAGGAAACGGGAAAAGCATCTATCAGGATAGATGATTTTTATGTTTGAATTTTATTTTTATTTTTAATCTACCATGTGACATATTATCTACATATTATTATTTTTTAACGTGGCATCCAACGTGAAGGAGATTGTATTACACGCACTGACAGTCTTTTGTAATAAACGTTAATTATACATGGTTTGAAGGAGTGTAAGTGTTTAATTGACAAATTATTAAATTTGGGGACTGTCATGATAAAATGACACAAATATAAATATCATTTAGGCAATTCAGCCTTTTACAAATTGTAAAGAAAAGAAGTCTTTTGGGGAAGTGAGTTATTGCATTGGCTTTCGTGTTTCCTTTTTTTTCTGGTTGGCTTAGAGTAATAACTGCCATGGCCTCTCACGCTCTCAGCCGATAGTCTGTTATACAATTCAAATGACTTGTCCTGGTTATTAGATTCGCATTGACAGGCTGCCTCCTTGACACTTCCAATTAGAGACGAATTCAAGATTTTAAGTTTAGTATGAAACACAACTGTGTACTCGATGCGTTTATGTGTCAACAGATATGATATGTAAATCTATGAAAACATGAAACTATTATGTAAGAAATTGAACATTATTGCATTAATATGTGAAGAATAGAATGACATAGGAAAATTGCATAATCTTCTCTAGTTGAAGGCACCCACCCAACCAGTCAATCCAATCCATTGAAGCTCCATCTCTTGTAACTAGCTCCCAATACTAACCTGCAACTGAAATAAGGCAACTATTGTAAGCAAACTTCTATTTTTCCTACAGCTGCTCCATAAGGAATTGGGGAGTAGACAATAAATATGGCAAAATAAATATTGAAGTTTCATCTTTTGCAATGCTTTAGTCATTAGGCAAAGCCTACTGATGTGAGCACCAACTCTCAGTTCATGTGTTAAAGCCAGAAAAGAAAGAACCATTGAGTTTTTGCACCTGAGCTAAACTCGTTTTTCATGGAGATGAGGAATTGCTAGCCGATTTCTAGGAATTACATAAGTTCTACAACAAAGGCTGAGGCACCTCCTCCTCCATTGCAAACACCAGCAGCTCCGTATTTACCATTTTTCTGCCTCAATACCTGTAACGTCCCATGGAAAAGCCACGGGCGTATCTAGGGAGGTTCCATGCGGCACGTGAACCCAGGCTTCCCGTCCTATATCATGTATATTAATATTATATTTTTAAAAAAATATTTAAATGTATGTATGTGCACCCATATTTAAAGTATTATATGATGTGATGATTATTGAGTGTACCTCGCAAGATGAGGTTGTGAATTCAGATCTTATGTCAATCTTGTTGTTTTGTCCTTTTATTTCTAAAGTTTTTTCTAAAAGTAGATGCCCAGGGGATGGTGTTGTTTTTTGCGAATTAATTAAGTAATTTTTTTTTTTTTTGGTTTATTCTTTCAAAACTTGCACACGTTAAAATTCTTATTCTTCTTTTGTCGCTGTAAAATTTTATATGATTAAACAAAATATCTATATTAAAACTAGTAGCAGTGTATGATGTATCATATAGTCAATTGGTTCAACTGATCTCAATATTTTCAACATGAAAAATATATATAGATGTAAAAAAATTATTATTTAAAAAAAATTGAACTTATAATTTTAAAAGTATAATGGGTACGCAATCGTAAGAACTAAAGATTGAACACGTAAGATTTATATTCTGGATCCACCACTTATTAATAGTGCACCCATCTGCCAAAAGCATGGAAAGCATAGCAAAATAAACATTTATTAATTTTCAAGAACCATGAAACTGCTACTAAGACCCAAAAGAGTGAGTCGAGAGATTCATGTTCACAACATAAAAGTAGAACATGTAAGGGGTCAGTATTCCCGAGGTTAGAGTTTTACTTCAGTTCAGACTACATGGTCAGCAGAGGGGTCACCGGCACCCTGAAACTTCGACAAAAAACTGTATATATATTTAGTAATTTTTTCAAGAAATAGTCAGATATTAACAAAGGTCCCCGTATCAATCTTTATGAGCACATAAATTTATAGTGAATATAATAATGCCCCTTTAAAGCGTCTGTTGATATATGTTTAACTTGTTTTAGCTACTAAAAATTATTGATCCTTCTGGTATTTGAAAGGCAGATACTACAATCATAAATTTCTTCATTCCCTTCTATATGTTTGAATTATCTAACTTCTACAAAAGAGAGAGAGAGAGAGATGCAGTGTATCCAATCTTGAATTCATGGTGACAAAAACATCTTTGAATGGTAAATAATTAAACATCAACAACAAACAAAGAGAAAATAAAAAAAGGAAATGCCTATTAATACAAACACACGAACTAACATAGGACAACGTTTTGATATGTCCGTTTACATAAAGGCCAAATACCAATAAGTGAAGTTATTTATTTCACAGGAAAAAGAAAAGAGTGGGACGACAAACTTGATCCTCTCTTCTAATTTTATAGTTCTCAGCACATATTTCTGCACAAACTCCCATACCACAATCATTATAGACTCTCAGTCAAACCATCTTTAAGCATTCCATCAACAAGACCGTCACGATCGAGACGATAACATATTTATCATAATTGAGTTTTTCTTTTTGTAGAAGAAAATTATAATTTTTTTATATTTGGTTAGTTTTTTTTTTTTGTAAAAAAATATTTGATCTTATATAAATTGAGGATCCTACCTTCTCATTCAGTAGTATCTACAATGTAGCCATATGGGGGCTTGAGAGTCTTGTTTAGGGGAAAAACTTTACTGGACAAGTGTTAGTGTGTCACTTGTGTTTACCTCTTCGTGATGTTGTTCTCTCCATATTTTGTACTTTCTTTTATTATAGTGGATTGCTCATCTCCTCTGTGAACGTGGGTCAATTGACCGAACCATGTTAAATATTCGTATCTCTTTTGGTAGATTTCTCTTTTATTGTCTGATTTATCGTCGTTCAATTGTTGCGTTACTAGTTCCCGCATGACACCTGATTTTTTTGGTCCTAACAAAACCTTATTGTTATCCTTTAATTTTTACCTTCTATTTAAAAGATTTTCCACGTTAAAATTTGATGTTCTTTTAACTTCTTTATTATCAGGTTTGACTCTTCTTCACACATAACAATCCCTTCATGCAAGTGTGCCAATTTAGGCCATTACATATTACGAACATAATGACTTATTAGAAAGCAGAGATGAATTGAGAGGTAAAACAAGTCTGACACTCAGAAAACCCGTAAACATTATACAACTCTATGGTGAGGGAGTTGTTGATATTACTGTGTTTAAAATAAGAAAAATCAGAGAAGCAAAAAACGTTAGTTCAATAAATAAAATGTAAAATAATTTCGAGCCCACTGAATTCATAGTGTGTCCTTAAGGAATTTAATCCCTTCACTATTGCTCGAGGTATACGGATTAATTTCTTCCAGGATAGAACGAAATAACTATTCTGTGATAGTGACACTTCAAATCACAGAACTTCAGCGAACTCAACAAACGGAGCAAATCACACTTGACACTTATGTTTATATAGAAAATAATGCAACAAAGTAGAAAAGAGGGGAGATGATTTCAGGTTTTTTTTCATGTATAAAAAATGAGGCCATGCCTCTAAATTTATAAACAATGAAAGGGTGAGATGAAGAGGTGCAATCCAAGAGGTACCTCTTCCATTTTCCATTCACACCCCTTAATAAAAACGCAATAATCCCCCACATGAATGGGGAATGGACATATGTGGAAAAACATGCATGAATACTTGTGTGATTCGCAATTAAGGATTAATCGCATCTGGATAAGTAGGTTTCCCTTTGAACTTTCCGTAGTGAACTTATGTCGGATATACTCGGTCAATCGGTAGATTTGATATCTTTGAACCGTCGAACTTTGGTGTATACCTAGACAACCATAAGCCACACAATCAATCCTTAAACGTTTTGGTTCTCACAGTTGTGTTCGTTTTAGCCATGAACACCGTCTGATTTCATGCATGCTTAGAGAATGGGCCTTTACTAGCATTCCCCTTAAAGCGGCTTACACTTCACACTCTCATAGGTGATTTCTAAACGTGTAATCCTATAGACACACTATCTGGTCATATCCTGCCAGACTTATCAAATTATTAAAAAGCTTTAAGCTTTATTGACTCATCAAAAAGCCTTAATGCTTTACCTTGATTTCTGAACATTGTCTTCATCACGAAAATAAGTTGAGTTATTTGACAATGTTGAACCATCATTCATAACTTTGTTTGATCTCTTTGAACCTAACTCTTAGGATCTCCAGTCGATTAGGTAGAGTTACCGCCATGATGACTTGTCCTAGGACTTAGTCCCATTCCCTTCGATGATCTTTCAACTGCCTCTCTAGATAGGCTTTTTGTAAGTGGATCCGATACGTTATCTCTTGACTTTATGTAGTCAATCGTGATAACACCACTAGAGAGTAATTGTCTAACAGTATTGTATCTCCGTCAAATGTGACGAGATTTTTCGTTACACATAACGCTCCCTGCCCTGCCTATTTCCGCTTGACTATATACATATAGATGCCAAAGGTTTGGGCCAAAATGGAATATCTTCCAAGAAATTCCGGAGCCATTCAGCTTCTCCACCGACTTTTTCTAAGCTATAAACTCAGCCTCCACTGTAGAGCGGTCAATGCACATTTGTTTGGACGATTTCCAAGACATCGCTTCTCCACTGACTGTTTAGAACCGGTTGAACCGGTGATCTAATTTGCATCACTATACCCCTCTATTATCAGGAGATACTTATTGTAGTGCAAAACATAATTTTGAGTAATATTTCAAGACTCGTTTAATTATCATGAAAGTTCAATGCGAACTTCATTATGTCGTAGACTAATACGTCTCGACTTTCAATTGCATATCAGATTATTGACTACACTTAATGTAGCAATAGTATATTATAACAACCGCTGGAATGATTGGCATCAGTTGTGGCCACAACCTTTTAATACATAACACATTTATCAACCACTCCGCCATTTTCAAGCATTTGTATGTTATTTATTCATACGACTATATGATATGCAAATTATAGCACCTTCATTCATGAAACAAATCCAATTTACAATGGATTTTGGTTATGTTCATCTGTTGGTTCACCTCATTATAGACTATTGTATCAATACATTCGTTCATGAATGTCATGTTTATACAAAATATATAACTGCACTTTTCAGAAAAAGTCACAGCCTTCGAGGTGACACCCTTTCATGAAAGAGCTAAACACGATAAATGTTCAAGAAAGAACAATTCATTTTTGGAACGACACGTAAACAACTTTCGAATTTTTAGTTTCATCACTAGTCATCACTAAGACTGAACAAGTAATGAATTCACCGACTACATTATCAATTTCCCTAAGGATTCTTGGGGTTCGAAAAATCATATCATCTAATTCTTCTAGATAATATATACATCCCGTCTAACAATAGCTTTTGTTATGCATAAGCTAAATGCCGCCACATTTCACATGTTTCATGTGTCTTTTCTATCAACATATAATCCAGATGTAAACAAACAATGACAACATAATTTAGAGTATTCTTAATGTAAATACACTAGTTTGAAACTATTTGACAATATTTTCTAGTCAAATTTCGCATGCCATTATTTGAGTGCTTATTATAGTCCATAAAGAGACTTAACACGTCTGCACACCTTCTTTTCTTTTTCAGAACCACAAACCCTTCAGGTTGTTCCATATAAATTTGTTACTCCAAATCTCCGTTTAAGACGGTTGTCTTTACTTCCATCTGATGGATTTCAAGGCCATACACATCGGCTAACGCTATTAACATCTGAGTAGATGTAATCTTCGTTACCGACGAGTATATATCAAAATAATCAAGACCTTCTCGTTGTCTAAACCTTTTGACAACTAATCTTGCCTTATATTTGTCAATAGTACCATCAACATTCATTTTCCTTTTGAAAATTCACTTAGAATCCAAAGGTTTATTTCTTGGAGAAAGATCAACCATTTCCCAAGTATGATTACTTAATATGGATTATGTCTCACTATTGACTGCTTCTTTCCGAGGAAGACATAACTTCTTCCAATGTTTGAAACTCATTTTCTAACAAGAATGTCAGAAAATCTGGTCCAAAGGAAGTAGTTGTCTTTTGACGTTTACTACGTTTTGGATTCACCTCATTAGGTGTAATTTCCTTTGCTTCTTCCCAAGGTCGCTTAGATATTTCACTAGACGACTCACATTCCTTTTTATACGGATAAATCTCAAAGAATTCAGCATGATCTGATTCGATTACCGTATTATTATGAATGTCGGAATTTTCTGATTTATGAACCAGAAAACGATATGGCTTACTATTTCTTGCATATCCAATAAAAACGCAATCAACCGTTTTCCGGTCCGATATTTACCCTTTTGGATTTAGGAACTTGCACTTTAATTAAATACCCACACACTTTAAAATATTTAAGTTGGGTTTCCTTCTATTCCATTTTTCATATGGAATGGATTGCTTTTTGCTATGAGGAATTCGATTGAATATTCAGTTAGCTGTAAGAATAGCTTTCTCCATAAGTTCTTGAGTAAACTAGAACTTATCACCAAAGCATTCATCATTTTATTTAATGATCGGTTCTTTCTTTCCGCAATTCCATTAGACTGCGATGACTAAGAGCCGTCGTTTGATGAATAATATCATATTCTAAGAAGGAGATTCACATTCACCGCCCCTTTTACTTTGTAGAGCCAACCACAACAACTGTTGTTTGTATCACGACAGAGCCAGAATAAATGGTGAAGTTTTTAATCTTTAAACCCATTTGACACAATCAGAATTAATAAATGATGCATTTTTTAATCTTCAATCGAGTAATATCTAATACCGGATTTAATAAATGGTGAAGTTTTTCATCTTCAAATCGAGTAATATGTGACACAATCAAATTTAATAAACGATGAAATTTTTAATCTTCAAATCGAATAATAAAATTGGAGTAAAAATCACTAAGATTTTAATCTCCAAAACGAGTATAAAGTCACTTAGACTTTAATTTCCGACAAATGAGCAGAAAGTCACAAAGTCTTTAATCTCAACGAACGAGTAAAAAATCACGCAGATTTTGATCTTGAAGCAGGAGAAGAAAATAACGGATGTAAAAAAATCACGAGTCTTCCAAATAATTTTCCAACTAAACCATTACAATTCCTTAACGTTTCAACAGTTTGATATAATTCTTATCAAACTAACATATGCATATATCTTTATTGATTGAAACTAATAAATATCATCTTCATGATCTCAAAAATAATTTTTCAAGTATTAATGTAAGTATAATTCACATCTTACACTCTTAAAAATAATCTTTCACATAATTTCATGCATGCTAATAACTTTATACCGAATAACAATTTTTCTTTCAATAATATGTTATTCCTAATCCTAGCATGCACATAGGATATATTTTGAGATCATCACATAATAAGTATCTACTCTAATATTTGTAGAAACTGAATTTCATAAATCATATAGGGAAAAAAAATCTAATTAAATTAAGTACAATAAGGAAAGTAGAACCCGATATGTAGTCACTTTCTGCTTTATCGAGAGTGATATTTATGCACTTTCTGCTCGATTTATAGTCACTTTTCTTGACAACTACTCGGAGAATATTATAGTTCCGATTTCTCCAAGTCATTTGACATGCCTAAAGATAATCTTTCATAGTCTACGTAGTGATCTCTTCTCAAGTAACTGGAAATACCGTATACAACCAGTGACTCAAACTTCAATCTCACTATTAGTGCATATTTTGCGAAATTTCATAATTGCAAAAGCAATATGTCGACCAGAATTAGACAACGGTCACGAAGACCAACACCAAATCCTTTCACACAATTGACGCCCACACCAAAATTTGAACGTTAATTAAGGAATCAGTGATTGCACTGTTGTTGGAGTGCAAATTTTCTTCTTTCAATTATGTCGAAATTCACCCTTAAAAGAAGTGGTGTAATCATGCTCTCATAATTTCCTTTTTTAAAAATAAAAAATAATACCGACTCCACTTCAATAATTCAACAACACTTATACTTTGACACCCCAAAATATGAATGTAGAAGAATAAAGAATTGATGGCTTTGCCATGAAATACATTACTACTGGCAGCAACTAGAAAACCCACTTGTAATAACGTTTCCCAAGTGACATTGGCAGTCATATTTCCAATTGAAATCAAACTCCCATCGCGACCACAAAATTTCTTATTATTCCTCTTTTCGGTTAGTTGTCCAACAGACGTTAATATGAACATCGAAATTAAATGTTATAGTTGTTAGAACATGCGCAGCGGAAGCAACCAAATAAACCAGGCATCTAATATATGTAAATTAGACAATGCTATAATCACAAGATTAGAAGCACTAACCTCTTCAAATCGATGGACAAGGCTTCCAAACAACAAGAATTCAGGGCTGCAGTCTTATGCTATATGCCTAATAAAACCTTGGACGATTTTGCTTTTGGATGGACAAAAACAATATAACTCTGAAAAGTAAATAATTAGGTGAAATTCGTCCTCCTTAAGTAGAGTTATTTTTGGTCGAAAATTGTCTTCCAACAACGTGTAGGATTCTACTTGCACAAGTAGAATCCTACTCTAACTCTAACGGATGACTTTCTCCCAAGTCACTTTTTACCCAAGTCTTGCCCAGGTTTTTACTAGGTATAGCAAGGACCACCGAAATAATAAGAGGCCACCAATTATAACATTAATTCAAAATTAGCATGAATTAATTCTTACTATAATTAATTACAATTTATTCCACTAAAAAACTGCACTTGAACTCCTCAGTATGAATTTCGAAAATTCAATAACACTTATTTTAACTCCCCATGTTAAGATCTCAAATACCAGTTAATCAAATTGAATCGCTGAAAATTTAATTTAATCAACTAATTAAATCCTTTAAAATTCCGCTTAAAAACTATTTCATGTGACGGATACAAAATCCACCGGCCGAATTTTCACATGAAAACTTATAAGCATAAATAAAGGGGTATCATCAAACTCAAAACCGAGTCAAGGATTCTATCAACTAATTATAATTCACAAATGTTATTCGTCATTGTCCAATCTATTAGGCATACACTAACTCGGAATAGAGTCGTACCTTTTGATAAATCAAAACAATAAACAAATTACATTGATCATAATAATTATATCAAGATTAGGAGTATAAGCTCATTTAATGAATTAGAGAAAGTATTTTATATATTCAGTACAAAAATATCTTTTCTCCACTTGGTCCGTTCAATATACACTGAGTATACTAGCACAAGAAGTCGGAGTAAAACCACTCCCATAATCAAGACAAATTATACTATAATCTTGTGCTACAATCATCAAGATATTTTGTCCAATAATATCTTTGATTGTGAACAAAATTTATTAATTATGAGAACCAACAATTTAATCTTCCGTGCATGAGCTAAGACTCCATACACTAAATTGTCTACTACATAACTAAAAGGACACACATGTAACAAACGATCTATTTAAAATAGTACTTTATTGAATTGAATAAATTAAATATATAATTGTTCTATAAAGTATAAAAGAAAATACTATGCCTAAACCACATGGTTAATAGTATATCCCAATAATCTCCCACTTAGACTCATAACCATGCGTCTACTACTCTTTCACCCATTCCTTCTACATGCTTGTCAAAATTCTTCTGTGTCAAGCTCTTCGTAAAGGGGTCTGCCAAATTGTCCTCTAACACAATCTTCAACACTCTTGCATCACCTCTTTGAGTTATGTCCCGAATTAAGTGATATTTATGCTCAATATGTTTACTCCTTTTATGGCTTCTTGGTTCCTTCGAGTTTGCAACTGCACCACTATTGTCACAATAAAGTACAATCGGTGCTTGAACCGCAGGAACTACATTAAGCTCTTTTAGAAAGTTCCTGAGCCAAACAACCTCTTTAGCTGCCTCAGATGCAGCCACATATTCGGCTTCCATGGTGGAATCAGCAACACATGATTGCTTGATACTCCTCCAACTTATGGCTCCACCTCCTAAGGTAAAAACATATCCTGAGGTAGATTTTCTAGAGTCTCTATCTGACTGGAAATCTGAATCAGTATAGCCAATGGGTGCAAGATCACCTGAGTGATACACCAACATATAATCGCTAGTCCTTTTCAAGTACTTGATTATATGCTTAACAACAATCCAGTGTTCTCGTCCAGGGTTAGACTGAAATCTACTAACCATGCCAACTGCAAAGCAGATATCAGGTTTAGTACATAGCATAACATACATGAGACTCCCTACAGCAGAAGCATAAGGGACCACCTTCATTTTTTCTATCTCATCAGTCATTTTTGGGGACCGATCTTTCGATAGAGAGATTCCATGTCTAAAAGGGAGAAAGTCTTTCTTATAATCTTGCATGCTAAATCTGGTGAGAATAGTATCAATATAAAGTGCTTGGGACAAGCCTAATATCCTCTGCTTGCGATCTCGCATAAGCTTGATCCCAAGGATATGTGCTGCCTGTCCCAAGTCCTTCATATCGAAATGTGAGGACAACCATTCCTTTACTGAATTCAACATGCTCACATTATTTTCTATGAGCAAAATATCATCTACATACAAAACCAAAAATGTAACTTTATCTCCATTCCACTTCTTATAGACACAAGACTCATTTTCACATTGATTAAAACCGAATGTTTTAATCGATGCGTCAAAACAAGTGTTCCATGCTCTAGAAGCTTGTTCAATCCATAAATGGATTTATTTAATTTACACAACATGTGTTTATTGCCACTTTTAATGAAACCAACTGGTTGTGCCATATAGATGCACTCATCAAGACTTCCATTTAAAAAAGCCGTCTTGACATCTATTTGCCAGATTTCATAATCGTAATGAGCAGCAATGGATAAGAGAATCCTAATAGATTTAAGCATGGCTACTGGCGAAAAGGTTTCCTCATAATCAATCCCTTCTTTTTGAGTAAACCCTTTTGCAACAAGCCTAGCTTTAAAAGTTTACACTTTTTCATCCATTCCTCTCTTTTTCTTATAGATCCATCTACAACCAATGGGTTTGACTCCAGTAGGTGGTTCTACAAGATCCCAGACTTGATTGGATTACATGGACTCCATTTCAGATTTCATAGCATCAACCCATTTATCAGCATCTGTATCCTGTAGTGCTTCGTCGTAATTAATAGGTTCTGTTTAGGCTCTTCAGGGATTCTATCATAAGATTCTCCCAAGAGTGCAAACCAGAGAGGTTTTCTAATAATTCTCCCACTACAACTAGTCACTACAGGTGGAGGCTAATTTTGTTGTTGAATCACAACATCATTTTTGGGAACTGAAGCCTCAATGTTATCCTCCACACCTTGCGGTACTGGGATATCATTAACTTCTTTCTGGAGTGAAGGATGCAGAACATTTTCAGGTTGTTCAACAATCTGAGGTTGCTCAAGAATCTGAGGTTGCTCAACATTTCTCCCACTACTTTGGGGTAGTGAGATGTCAGGCAATTGCTTTTGTGCAATCTGCTGTCTACTGCCATTTCTCCCACTACGATAGTGCAGTGGTATGTCAATACTGGCTTGCGGGATACGTTCTAGAGATGAGTCTTTAGTTACTCCATTATTTAGTTCCTGTAAAACTAGTTTACTTATAGGAATATGGTTCATTAAATAGTCCTCTTCTAAAAATCTGGCATTTGTCGTAACAATTACCTTCTTTTCTTTGGGACAATAAAACAAAGCGCCTTTAGTTCCTTTTGGATATCCAATAAAAATGCATACTTCTGTCCTTGATTCCAATTTATCCGCTTTCCCTTTCAGCACATGTGCTGAAAAACCCCAAACCTGAATGTGCTGTAAACTTGGCTTGCGCCTAGTCCACAATTCTACTGGAGTTGAAGGTACTGACTTCGAAGGAACCAAATTTAGAATGTAATTTGCTGTTTCTAAAGCATATCCCCAAAAGGAAGAAGGCAAATCAGAATAACTTAACATTGATCTAACCATTTCCATAAGTGTCCTATTTCTTCTTTCTGCCACACCATTTTGTTGCGGTGTTCCTGGGGAAGATAATTGAGATGTAATTCCACTATCTGATAAGTATTTTATGAATTCTGCAGAAAGGTATTCACCACTACGATCAGATCGCAATGTTTTGATATATTTATCATGTCGTTTCTCCGTTTCCGTCTTACATTCTTTGAATTTCTCAAAGCATTCAGACTTACGTCGCAATATATAAATGTATCCATATTTTGAGTAATCATCTGTGAAAGTCACAAAATACTCAAAACCACCTCTTGCTTGTATATTCATAGGGCCACACAAATCAGAGTGAATTAGATCTAGCTTATCGCTGGCTCTATTTCCTTTTGAGGAAAAATGTCTCTTGGTCATTCTACCTTCTAAATAGGATTCACATGTTGGTAGTGACTCCACTTTCAATGAACTCAATGGTCCATCAGATACCAATCTCGAAATGCTAGTTAGATTTATATGACCTAGATGTATGTTCCATAAATAAGTTTGACTCAATTCAGAAATACGTTTTCTTTTATGTGGCAGATTAATGTTATTCAATTCTTTTGGTTGTTGTAGCACACGAGGAGATATATCAAGAATAAAAAAGTCATGTACTCTAGCAGCAGTGTAGATAAAACGTTTATTAAACTTAATAACAGCAGAGTTATTAGCAAAGTAAACATTATAACCAACATCCATTATTTTCGAAACCGAAATTAAATTCCTTCTAATGGAAGGTACATAGAGAACATATTTTTAGATCTAAAACTCTATCACTACTAAACGAAACTCTAATATTTCCTAAATCTAAAGCTAGTGCTGGCTCGCCATTGGCTTGAAATACAAATTTCATTCTCACTTAGCCGCCGCATTTCCTGAAACCCCTGCAAAGTAGTGCAGTATGATTAGTGGCTCCCGAATCTACACACCAAAACATGATAGAAACAGCCGCTAAACAAGTTTCAACGACCTTTAAATTTGAATTACCTTGCTTATTCAACTTTGACTATATAGGCAGGGCATTGCTTCTTGTGATGCCCAGGTTGCTTGCAATGATAGCACTTGCCTTTGGGATTTTTCACACCAGCCGCACCACCAGGTGCCAAAACCTTTTGAGCTTTCTTCTTTTTCTTATTGCATTTCAACTTAGAAACTAAAGCTTTCTCAACATTGAGTCCACAACTGGAGCTTGTTGTTTGATAATAGACTCTGCCGCTTGCAGCTCATTCAACAATTTCGCTAGTGACAAATCCATTTTGTTCATATTATAGTTCAAGCGAAATTGTTGAAAACTGTCAGGCAGAGTCTGTAGGACCATCTCAACTTGAGACTCATTATCAATCAAGGCTCCAAGGACCTCCAGTTCATTCAGAAGACTCATCATCTTTAGAACATGGTCCCTAACCGATGATCCTTCAGCCATCTTAGTGTTCAAAAGGGATTTTATGGCAGTCTGCTTAGCTGCACGATTTTTCTCACCGAACATCTCTTTGAGACTTTCAAGCATGTCGTAAGCAGACCCCATAGACTGATGCTGATGTTGCAAAACATTCGCCATAGAGGCAAGAATGTAACATCGCGCCATCTCATCAGCCTTAACCCATTTGTCATAGGCCTTAACCTGATCATCAGTAGCATTTTCAGGTTTTTCTGGACACTCCTCAGTGATTACAAATTTGTAACCTTCAGCAGTTAGGACAATATCAAGGTTTCTTTTCCAGTCAACATAATTCGGTTCTTCTAACTTGNACGTCGTATGTGCCTAATAGGGTTTATTTTATGTGTAAGTGAATTGGAAATGGAAACGGGGCTAAACGGATGCAAATACGTCGAAGAATACGCGAAAGGGGATGCCCGGACGATAGCCGGGCGACAAGGGCAAAAACAATACAACTCTGAAAAGTAAGTAATTAGGTGAAATTCGTCCTCCTTAAGTAGAGTTATTTTTGGCCGAAAATTGTCTTCAAAAAACGTGTAGGATTCTACTTGCAACTCTAACTCTAACGGATGACTTTTCTCCCAAGTCACTTTTTACCCAAGTCTTGTCCAGGTTTTTACTAGGTATAGCAGGGCCCACAAAAATAATAAGAGGCCACCAATTATAGCATTAATTCGAAATTAGCATGAATTAATTCTTACTATAATTAATTGCAATTTATTCCACTAAAAAACTGCACTTGAACTGCTCAGTATGAATTTCGAAAATTCAATAACACTTATTTTAACTCCCCATGTTAAGATCTCAAATACCAATTAATTAAATTAAATCACTAAAAATTTAATTTAATCAACTAATTAAATCCTTTACAATTC
This sequence comes from Nicotiana knightiana, assembly GCA_005239525.1. Classification (NCBI taxonomy): domain Eukaryota; kingdom Viridiplantae; phylum Streptophyta; class Magnoliopsida; order Solanales; family Solanaceae; genus Nicotiana; species Nicotiana knightiana. The sequence continues at coordinate 115,001 of ML438470.1, read as the reverse complement.
TGCTTAAACTATTTCTTGTGACGGATACAAAATCCACCGGCCGGGTTTTCACATGAAAATTTATAAGCTTATATAAAGGGGTATCATCAAACTCAAAACCGAGTCAAGGATTCTATCAACTAATTATTATTCACAAATGTTATTCGTCATTGTCCAATCTATTAGGCATACACTAACTCGGAATAGAGTCGTACCTTTTGATAAATCAAAACAATAAACAAATTACATTGATCATAATTATATCCAGGATAGAACGAAATAACTATTCTGTGATAGTGACACTTCAAATCACAGAACTTCAGCGAACTCAACAAACGGAGCAAATCACACTTGACACTTATGTTTATTTAGAAAATAATGCAACAAAGTAGAAAATAGGGGAGATGATTTCAGGTTTTTTTTCATGTATAAAAATAAGGCCAAGCCTCTAAATTTATAGACAATGAAAGGGTGAGATGAAGAGGTGTAATCCAAGAGGTACTTCTTCCATTTCCCATTCACACCCCTTAATAAAAACGCAACAAGAGTAAGATGTCAAATATTCTTGGCGGAGAAAGAGCAGATGCAGGAAATGGTTAATATGAAGGCATGGAAAACCATAATTTTCTATAATGAAAGAAATACATCAAATTAGTTAAGATTCCTACAGGCGATGACGATTGATCCAAGTTTAGTAGCTGACAGTGATGAAAGAGAGCCAAGGAAGCCCCCCATTGGAGTACGGGCAACACCAACAACAAAAACATCCGTTCAACAAAAAGCACAAAGAATAGGCAATAATAAGAAACCAGAATTTAAGGAACCTTGTGCTCCTGAAATTGAAAGCAGAATGCAAAATAAGCCTGGGTTTACAGCAACTTCTGGGGTCAATAATAAGCAAATGATAAGAGGCATGTCGCTTATTACATGTGTATAGCGCCAGTCTTATCATGCAAGGTTTTGATAACACTGTAATAAATAGCAACTACAGAAACATAGTGATCATGGTGCTGGCTCATATTGAAATCACAACAATGCTACATATATTTTATTATGCCGTGAGATTATTAAGAAATAACCTATAAATTTCCTAAGCATTGTGCAGAAAGAACAAATGTGTCACCTCTAGGCTTGATTGATTCTGCAGTTGCTGGAGCCATCCTGAGTCAATGGTAGTCTGTTCCACTCAAAACAAATCAGAATTTCTCTTTATCAACAAAATAATGCACAATCGTTACCTTTCTCAAAATAATAATGCACAACCACCAATATTCAACAAACACATGACCTAAAATATTACTGCTACTAATTATTACCAAATCAAAGATAAGCATGGGTATAACTAGCTACTTGATGTGAAATCCAACGTGATTAATTAGGAACAAAACGAAACAATGAAAGGCATAGGGGAAGTTAAAGAGGACGAAATTACAAGTCAAAATTGAAAAAGATTAGCTAAATAAGGCAATCTTTCGTAACCGAGAAATCCGGTGGCTCTCGATCGATTTGGTGGATAATGTGCCTCCCTCTACCCATTTTTGTCTGCGGCAGGACATAAGGCAATCATTCTTACAACTACTTAATTCCAACACTTATCTAACCTCAACTACAGCATATCTGCCTCTATTTTTGTCATTTATAGTAACGGGCCAAGGATGATACTTAGTCTCTTTTTTTTTTTTTTTCTCTATTAAAAAATGTGAATCATTTCTTGGTTTGGGCATATAGTCCATGCATAGAGGCCGCGCTAATCATTTCTTGATTTGGGCATATGGTGTCACGAACCCAAAATTCATAAGGTCGTGATGGCGCCGGACACCACTGTCAGGCAAGCCAATCATTAAATGGTTAAGTTAAATATCCTGTTTTAGCATTTTTGAAATCATTATCTTTCACTTTATTACATAATAACTGAATAAAATCCGCTAAGTTAATACGACAGTTTAATATTTCATTTTTATAAAATACATCCCAAACACATTCCAGAACCCGGTGTCACAAGTGCACGAGCAAATTCTAAGAATTTCACAAATACTACAAAGCTTGTCCGAAATACAAATTAGACAAGGAATTTAAAATGAAAATAAATACAATATGAGGGAGACTCTGTCGGCTGCGGGTCGCCTCCGGATGATGCAGCTCACCTAAGTCTCCAAGCCGGCCACATCGCTGTGAAAGTACTTGTGCAATAAAAATGCACAGTAAGTGTAGCATGAGTACGAAAATAACGTGTACTCAGTAAGTATCCCGCCTAACCTCAGAGAGGTAGTGACGAGAGGTGGAATTTGACACTTGCTATAAGTCAGTTTAGTATAATCAAGTGAGATGCTAAGCATGAGTATCATCGGCAAATTTAAGAATAATCAGGGATAATAAAAATATCAACTTCTTTCACATTTAACACATTAAATCTTCGTCATTTCAGTTGGAAATTTTGCAACTTCGTAGGCCAATAAACAATAATAATTACAGGAAATACGCAACAATTATCATGCGCAAGAAAATGCCGAGGGTCGAACGACGCAGACCAACAATAATAAAATGTGCACTGCCANTAAACCACATTTTTATCAGGAAAATTAGCTATTCAATGAAGTGATAAAATTCTCCTTTTAATAAACATGAGAATAGTATTTAAAACCTTTCTGGAGATTTACTTGCCAATTTCGACAGGGTTCCAAACTCTATAGATTTATCCGAAACACAATTATCCAAGGAAGAATCAATTCTCCTTCTAGGTGATTAAGAAAAGTAAACTCTATCCTTCTCAGAGATTTAGATACTAATTGAAAGCTTCACATGATATTTTATTGACAAGGTCACAAGTACAACAAGTAAAGCATGCTAGTGGGTCCTAGACTACCAGAACATGGCATAATAGTAGCTATGCACGGACTCCCGTCACTTCGTGCGTACGTAACCCCCCGCAAATAATAGCATGTATTCATTTAATTCACCTATGGGGAATATTCCCTCTCACAAAGTTAGAAAGGAGACTTACCTCGCTCCGAAATTCCATAACCGACGTCCAAGCCCTTCCGACGACTCCAATTGATGCACAACGCCCCAAAACTATTCAAATAACGGGCAAACCAATAAAAATTCACTCTAATACTTGTAACAATTCAAATTATATAAGTTCCCAACTCCGCTCGAAAAGTTGACCAAAATGCCCTCGGGTCCACGTGCCCGGATTCCGAAATTTCTCGAAGATAAATTCTACCCATAGCTTTTACTAACTCAATTATACAATTTACTCTAATTTTCATGCTCAAATTCATGGTAAAAGTTCAAAATTTCAAATTCTAGGTCTTCCCCAAAAATTCCAAATTTATACTAATTTTTCATGTCTACATCCATGTAAGATCACATATTTAACTCAAAAATAGGAAGAATCACTTACCTAGTGTTGCTTGGTGAAAATCCCTCCTTGAGCTCTTCAAAATCGTCCAAACCAAATGAAAGAAATGAAAGAAATGGGCCAAAACTCGTGTTTAAAACAATCTGCCCAGGCTTTATCGAGTTGTACCTTGCTCTATGCAGGTTGTACATCCTATTATAATTTTCCCTTGCTGTACACCTTCTGTTAAAATGCCCATAACTCCTTGTAGAAATATCCAAATGACAAACAGTTTGAATATTTAGAAACTAGACTCGAAGATCTTTCATTTGATAGTTTGTACATCAAATAACTCTTTATATATTCTGAGATATGAGCTTCCAAAGTCGGCTCCATGCATCAGTAAATTCTATCGAAACTGCTTCACCAGCTATCTTCAATCGATCATAACTTTCTGATCAAATGTCCAAATCATGAATGGTTTAACTTTCTGGAAACTAGAATGAAGGGATAAAACTTTTATGTTTTGAAAATTTTAATATTCCTTATATATTTTGATATATACACTTCCAAAGTTAGCTCTTTGATGCATCAATTGCTGTCCGAAACAGATTTGTAGCAGAAATTTCAGCAGCTATTTTGGCCCGAAATCCATTCTGTTAGCCTTCCGAAATCCACCCGAGGCCCTCGGGAGCTTAACCAATTATACCAACATGTCCCAAAACATGATTCGAACTTGCTCGAGATATCAAATCACAACAAACAACGTCGAAATCATGAATCACACTCCAATTCAAGCTTTATGAACTTTGAAGTTTCAAACTTCTACATCCGATGCCGAAACCTATCAAATCACGTCCGATTGACCCCAAATTTTGCACACAAGTCATATTTGACATTACGGACCTGCTCCAACTTTCGGAATTGGAATCCGACCGCGATATCAATAAGTCAAACTCTCGGTCAAACTTCTCAAAAACCTTCAAATTTCTATCTTTAGCCAAATGACTTAAAAATGACCTACGGACATCCGAATTCACTTCTGATCGCGCTCCCAACTCCAGAATCACCATACGAAGTTACTCCCACGCTTGAAATCCCAAACGGACATCAACAACTCCGAAATTATTTCCAACCCAAATTTATGGAATCCTTCTAAAACACTAACTTCCACAATATACGCCGAAACGCTCCCGGGTTATCCAAAACCCGATCCGTACATACGCCCAAGTCTGAAATCATCATACGAACCTGCAGGAACCTTCCAATCCCGATTCGGAGGTCGTTTCCTCAAAATTCTAATCTTAGTCAATTTCTCCAACTTAAGGCTTCCGAAATGAGAATTTTCTTTCCAAATTAACTTTAAACTTCCTGAAATTCAATTCCGGCCACACCTACAAGTCATAATACCTGAAACAGAGCTACTCATGACCTCAAACTGCTGAACTACATGCTAGAGCTCAAAACGACCGGTCGGGTCATTACATATGGAAATATCATAAATATAAATAATTAAACTGCTTAAAAGAACGTTTATACCTTAAATTGATTGAAAATTTGCTCCTTCAACGAGAATGGGAAAACAGTCAAAGTCACATAAGGGCCATCATAAAACTTTCTGATGGCTTTGGTGATTATACTCGTAGTCTTATTACTCGGGGTGAACCTGCAATTTAACAAAAAAAACATATTAATATCTTAGTAAAAACTTTACAAAACAATAAACGCAAAAATAACAAATAACTCTTACCCATCACCCTCAGGGACTATGATGATCCTTCCATATTGATCATAATGCACCTCCTCGTCATCATCATCATCACCGTACGATGCATGTATATCAGAGGCATGTGTGGAAGGTGTAGGGGGTCAGAGCTACTACCTCGTAGGCGAAGGCCTGAAATAGATGGAGTCGCTGATGAAGATGGATGCGATCCCTGTGACTACGACATAGCTGGATGGACCCCAAGTGGCTGTGATACTGATGGCTGTGACCTGAGTGGATGTGACATGGATGAATGTGATCTATATGGCTGTGACATGGATGGATGCAATCCATGCGATGCAGATGACTGCGATCCACGTGGTCGTGAGGCAGCTGGACTGTATGCCGGACGTATAGTCATATGGCCCTGTGACAAAATACCTGGTGTCTGCATGAAGGTGTAGGGCTCGTGATGCTGTGGCAGCTCAGTATAGCCGTGGGCTGGAGATAAGACATAGGCATAGGCATCTCTGAAGAGGGTGGAAAAGATGGAGTATTATTTTCTACCCTCCTCTTTCCCTTCCTAGACTTTTCTCAACCCCGAGAACCATGGGTATAGATGAAGATACCAAAACAGGCGTCACTTAAGATAGGCAAGCATTTGTGTGAAAAAAGTGAGATCTCATTTCCGGCAACAATGGAGTTGTTTGTGGATGATTAAGTTCAAAGTGCCTCTATGGTGGAGTCTACTTCCTGGGTAGAGGAAACTAGCCCGAAAAGGTGATCGACGAGGTGATCGGAGTAGGGAAAATGTTCATCAGAATTTGTCATAGAAATCAAAGAGCTGCATTAATGAGAAGTACTCGGCTCCTTCGAGTCCCAAGATGATTGGAGTGCAAGGGTCGGATGCGCGTGAAATATGCGTGTCTAGGGTTTTTAATAATCTTAAAGGATGTTTGGGGAATGGAGACGTAGCAGTGAAAGAAAAAGGCCAGATGCCTTTAAGTAAAAGTGGGCCTTGCACATATACAAAAAAATATGAGTACAAGATTTGGCCCCAAGGGTTTTAATAAGAGAAATTTTCACAAACTTCTATTGTTTAAGTGATTATTAGCTAGTTGTAGCTATTATTTACTATATTACTTCTCATAGCTATGTTTCAGGTTTTTTAGAGTGTATTCGATGTATTTAAGCTACAGTAGCATTTCTAGGCGTGAAACAGGGGATTACAGCTAGACAGATTATTGTATTCGACTTTATTCGACTGTATTCACGGCGTGAAACAGAGGACTACAGCTAGACAGATTATTATATTCGACTGTATCCACGATATGTATTTGTGAATACAATAACGTAAATAGAGCAATTCACGGTCTATTCAGCTATTTTTAAACGGAAAGTGAATCAATTAACATAATAGACTCCTAATATAACTCAACAAACTCAATTATAATACACAAAATTTGTATTTCCAGTCATAAAAAAGATTTTCAATCGAAAAATACCCCAAAAACATAGCAATCTTCAGAGAAAATATGCTGAATATTTGTCCCAACCGATAAATACAAAAAACAGAGCAATTTGAATACATATATACATTTGAATACATAAATTATACTGATTAAAAAAATATATGAATACATTCATGGAATACAGCGAGACAGTGAATACAATGAAATACAACGAGAAACATTGAAATACAATGAAAAAAAGACAATGAACATAATAAAATACATGGAATACATCGAGATACATTGAATATATTAACAGAATCTTCAAGTGGCCACGATTCTGAGTCGAAATGCCCATGTTCATGTTACCATAATACCCTCACGTGCGCTTCAAAAAACCTATTCTTTACAATTGAATTTGAATGGCGCTTATGGATTGGGATGGAAAACCCCAGATTGGGCAGAACCCTAGAACGGTGAAGAGAAGAGGAAGACGGAGATTTATATAGAGTTTTGTTTCTCGTGATACAATGGGCCAAATTTTTGGACAATGAAATTTGGGCTGCTGTGGTAGATCGTAGGGATATTTATTGAGAAATTTTCACAAACCCTGGGGAATAAAGTGTTGGCTCTTTCATTCTATGTAGGGGAGACTTGGTAATATAGATTCCAGATTGAGAGTCAAAGCTGCCGGTTTCGATCTGTATTTGGGAGAATCGTGGTTGTATTCATGGAGAAAGACTGGAGTTGAGAGAGAGAGGATGGAGAAAAATCTGAAAGAATGAGAGAAAAATAATACAAGGCGTATTTTATGGCTTAAGAGTAGGAGGTGGCCATAAATAGTTCTTTGGCTATTAAAATCAAAAGGTAGCTACGGAATATAATTTTTTAAAAGGATATTTATTTAAAATAAATAAGGTATCAACCTTTGCTATAGGAGGTAAAATTTCTTTTTAATAATCCTTCTCTGAAAGGAGGCCTAAAATATTTAGACACGTACAACGGGAAAGGAAAGGAGTATAACTCAAGGAAAATTGGGCCAGGTTTTCGGATGGGGGAATATACAAAGGTTAATGGGCCCAAAGATAATAATCAACAGATGGATGAGAAAAAAGGCCCAAGTCTTAATAAAAATAACGGAGGAGATGGAAAGATAAGAAAAGGGCAAACTGGTCTTTAGATCTAGAGAAAAAAGATATATGATCTGTGCATGCAGGCCCTAGTCTCTTTTAGTTTCAAGGAGTGGATACTTTTAATTTATACAATCCCTTGTCAATAGAGGTCGAAGACATTCAACAGAAAGATGTGAGGATGATGGAGACAAGGATGGAAAAGCTCACAAGCACACAAAAAACAATTGTTGATGATAGGTAATAAGTACCTTTATTTTATGTTTTGATGATCTAACAAACTTACTGTCAAGAATCAGATAAGGAACCTGATGCACATCCTTGAGAACTTAAAGATCAACAAGTCTCCAGTTGGGGACACAGTTCAACTCTTCAGAGTCAAAGGAACAACAGATGGAACAAATAGCTACCAGTTCCCGAGGTGATCACATCCTTAAGATCTTAAAGATCAACAAGTCTCCAGTTGGGGACACAGTTCAACTCTTCAGAGTCAAAGAAACAGTAGAGGGAACAGATAGCTACCAGTTCCCGAGGTGACTGCACAAGTTAACACTTCACAGCTGTAAAGTTGCTGCCTACACATGCTACAGTGCAACAATCAACTTTATGGGGAATGCTCTTTACCTAACTTGCTTACATCATCCAAGTGATGTCACAAATGGGATATTAACATCAAGCAAAGCAAAAACAAATCACTTGCACATTCAAGAACTCATCAAGCATTCTCTCAAGTCTGTGTCAATCTTGCAAGTGATTCTCAAGGGCATCAAGAATGAAGAACAACATAACCAAGGACCAGTTCCACGTATTGAAGTTATTACATGTCCTTAGGTTTGTTGTGTCTTTGTTATTTGTTCTTCATTTGTAACTTCTACCCAGCTTACTTAGAAGCATGTCTGTAGAAGATCTTTTGTAAATCATAAACCCTTGTGTTTGTGTCTTGGCTAGAGTTAGTCAAGTTGTAAAGTCTTTGTAATAGAGTTATTACAAAGTGGCTTGTAATAGGGTGTTACAAGTTAGTGAGGCATTAAGAGGTTAATTCCTAGGTTTAAAAGTCTTTGTAATAGAGTTATTACAAAGTGGCTTGTAATAGAGTGCTACAAGTTAGTGAGGGATTAAGAGTTTAATTCCTAGGTAACAATAGGTTGTAATCTAAAGTTGCTCAGTAGTAAAGTTGAAATCCTACAAGGGTAGGTCGTGGTTTTTGATTCTATGAGATGGGAGTTTTGCACGTAAAATTCCTCTGTATTCTTTATTTACTGTCGATTTACTGTGGGAACAAATAGAGAACCTGGTACCCTATATTGTTGTCGCGACCCCTTTTTTTTTCCCCGCGAAATCGGGTTTATGACATTGGTTGGAAAAACTCTTTCCTTTTGGGAAAGGGATTTGCATATTTTGTAGAGTCGCCACCTAACGATTTTAACGGTGCGTTAGGGCACCTAAGAGGTTCAATTACAACTACGTTGCTAACAAGAGATTTGGGTAAAGGATTGAAATTATCCTAAGGGGAAGGTGTTAGGCACCCCTCAGGATCCATAAGTGTGGTTCCCGGGCAAATGGTTTCGTGAATTTGTACAACTAGCAAATAAAAAATAAAGGCTCAAATACGAGGGGATTTAAGTCTTGAGCATGCAGATGTTTTAAAGAAACAATAAAGAAGATTGGATTTTGAAAAGGAATTACGAGCTAGAATATAAAGGTATCCTAGGTTTATAATAATATGGATCACATCAATGCAATACCCGATAATCAGTCCTCGAAGAGGGGTTACACGTGGTATTAGCGCACCGGTCATCTTATCCATATTCTACCCTTCCCACCCCGTAAGGTTATTAAAACGAGTGTTAGTCTCGACCTCTATTGCATGATGTTACCCGTCCCTTCCTATCAGTCCCAGAGGAAATTAGGACTCCTATCCTAAAGGAGGTGCTAGGCAGACCCTCAGGTTTTAAAGGTACAAAACAAGTAGGACTACAGATAAAGGAAAGCATAGAAAACATATAAAGGCTCAAACATTCCTCCACACACAGTACACATAAGCAGCATGTCTCATACACAATTAAGGTCCATATTAATTCAGAATCCTAAAGCATGGTATCTAGGTGATAACACAAAGACAGATTATTGCATAACTCAGAGATGAAGTCTTAATCAGGCTTGCCTACTGGTTTTAAGCATGCTGACAGTTAAACATGATCACAAAGTGAGGATTTTATCTTTTTTAAGTTAATTACCTAAGGCCTGCCTAAGTGCTGGATAACATGCAACAGTTATTCAGATTTGTTAATGACTCTAAGCTATTTTAGCTAATAACATGCGATTCTAGGTGTGAAAATGTACAAAGACTAATTACCAGTTGCTGAGAACAGGGGATTGTTCTGTGTTTAGACTAAATACAGTTAAATAGATATGATTCTATAGCATGATATCAAATGCATCATGATGCATAATAACTTAAACATGATTTCTAAATGCACACAGAATCATAGCATAATGCACAGTTTCAGGAATAGCATAGGTGACAGATTTTAAACGTTGTTTACCTAAAACAGGTTCTCTAAGTGTATAGCATGATGAGACATGATTACAACTTATTTATCCTAAGATAGTATTTCTAGTGAAATTTCAGAACATGGTCAAAATCAAGTAATAGCAACTTATTTCATTGTAATTATTTATCCTATAGGCAGAATTTCTAAGCGTGGAGATGTCGAATACACATAAATCCTAAGTGGCATGATATCTAATGCATGGCAGGTGTACCTAAACATGGCTACTATTGCGCATAGAGAAAATAAACCTAGAGGCATGATTTCTACCCTTAATCATGCATATCACCCATCCATTTTCACTATCCGACCCCAGAGTTGTTTACAAATAATTATTACAGGCCATTGAATATGAATTACACAACTGAAATAGAAGGAAAATAAGAAGTTAGCTATAGGGAGCCTACAGAATAGGCTCAAGTATCCAAGTCCCCAATGCCAGGTATTATTTCACAACCTTTTCATAATCCAGGTGTGTCAGAGTTCCCTAAGGACCTCAAGGGCTCCCGGGCAGTGCTCACACCCAGATTTCATAGCCAAAGTAGAGTAAGTGCAGTGTGGAATGGCCAGCCTCTATGTGTCAAAGTTCAGAGGGAGCTCAAGGGTCCCAAGGAAATGCTCACACAGAAGGGGCAGAAGCTAGACTTCTAAGAGTATATGTGAGAGTGCTTTTTTTTTTTTTTTTAAAAGGGTTTAAGTAAGAAAACAGTTTTGAAAAAGGGTAAGTAAGAAAACAGTTTTGAGAAAAGGGTAAGTAAGAAAACAATTTTGAAGGGGGAAATTTGATTGGAATAGAAGTTCAACATCATACAAAGGACCAGGGATAGTCCAACAATCACAAACAGGGGTAATGGGATTTGAGGGACAAATACAGAGCATGTGAGGACAAACATGTAGCAGGCAGACACACATATAGGCATGCAATCAGGAGCTCCTAAGGGTTCAGAGGATTAGGGGTATAATAAAGTACTAGGTTAGATTAACACCAAAACAACTAAGGCCATGATTAAACTAATGTACCAGTCATAGGCATGGAGATTCACGTAAAAAACAGGTGCTAAGTATACTGAAACATGCTAGCTAACTTAACATGCAGAGGGGAGTTTAGGATCCTATATACATGTTGAATACTAAGTAAAAGCAAATTAGAAACACACTGAATTACAACAGTGATAGAAACATGTTGGTTTGAGGACTGAAATCTAAATTAGAACATACCAGTGAATTGAAGAAAGCAGTAACACAAACAGGAAGTAGGAGATGCACAATAGTTTTCCTTGGCTTGCAGCCGGCTAACTTAGAATAGCGGTAACTAGCACAGACAAAGAGAGCAGAGAGTTTTTTCATTGTGAGAGAGAGAGGTTTGAGCAGATCCAATCCTTTCTTTGGAAAATAATAGGCCTGGGTATATATAGCTTTGAAAACAGTAGTAAATAAGGTGCAGATCAAAGTCAGGCAGCAATTAAGGGAATTAGAATCAATCAGTTTAAGAATAGTATGGGAATTACAAGTAAGGAAAGGAAGCAAATAAGGAAAGATTCATACATAATAAGCACAGAGTAGGGAATTGGGGGCAGGTTCATTAAAGCACTACTGTAAGAATCAATTGATAGTAATACAACAAGAAATAACTAATAGTCGTAAAGATTATCACTGGAAATCAATCACATGAAATTAGGGATTCGAAATAGGAGTATTACTGATTTAAGAATCGACATAGGTTATACAAAGTAAACACATAATAGGAGAGAGTCAGAAACCCTAGTGATTAAAACAGGGTAAAATCATACGAAATTAGGGGTTTACATAGGACAATGACATGAATCACTGAATAAGCATAATACAAACAGGAAAGGCGAAGATTTAGAAGTATCGATAAACAATGAATAGAGATGAATCACAAATTAAGCATGGTAATAGCAACCAGAAACCCTAACAAGCAATATGGGGTAAAACATCACGAAATTACAGAATAATCAAGAGAACAGAGTGAACACAATAGAACAAATGAACACATCATTGTAAACAAACTCAGAGCCATAAGTGAAAGCTAAGACTTTAGGATTTTCAACGAAATAACCCAGACACAAAGGGAAATGGCTCGAATAAAGCTTAAACATAATAAAAATCATAATATAATACTTAAAATATGAAGGGAAATCATTTTTGAAAAGAGGTTTGAAAACCCTAGTTAAAAGGTGAAGAGTCACTTCATGAGAAATCGGAAAACCTTTTGAAAACACCAAAAATAGCTCGGAATAAGTCAAGATCTGTTATAGATCTATGAAAATCAGAGACTGATAATTAGGGTTTCATAGAGACAACCCAAAGAGAAGGAGAATCGGCTAAAGAACCGCTGGTTCTAGCCAAAAAATGAGGAAATCTTACTCGGATGGCCAATGATGGCCGGAGAACGGCATGTGAGATCATGGGAGGTAAGTGAACCACCTCTGGTTCCCTTGAAACCCTCGGGACAACATCAATCCGGTGTAGGAGGAGAGCCATAGGCTGGGAGTGGTGGTGAGACCACCATGGTTACCGGCAAAGCAACGGCCGTAGAAGGGGCTAGGTTTAGCAGAGGGAGTCGAAGAGATGAGAGAGTTGAGAGAGCTGAGAGGAGAGGACGACGGAGTGTAACGATAGAATGAGAGGGGGAATGAGGGTTTGGGGTAGGTCATTTAGGATTAATTAAGGAAAAGGGCAATCTAAGCCGTTGATCAAATGATCAACGGTCAGGGTTTAAGAGGACCTGGGCCGGGTTAGGTCGAGGTTTGGGCTTGGGTCATTTTAATTGGGGTTTGGGATGGTTTTAATAGGTTAGAGTTGAAATGAAAAAATGGCTATTTGTGAAATACCCCATAAAAAATAGATAAATAATTTATAAAAATAGCTGATAATTATAAAAATAAAATTGATGCTTAATAAAATTAAATTAACATGATTAATTAGTATTTAAAATATAAAATGACTAATTATTAGGCCAAAATAGCATAAAACATATGATTAGGCTATAATTTCAATGTTATTGCAATTATAGCCAAAAAGTGCCAATCTGGCTAATTGTGAAATAGTTTGATCTTACCAAGGCCAAAAATAATGTATTAAGTCAAGAGATGTCTTTGAAATCATTTGTAATGCAATTTATAATTAATTATTAGAGATAAAAATACTGGATAAATTGGAAATAAATTTGTAAAAATATGAGAAAATTATGAAAAAATACCAACTGTTATGGAAACTTGATTTTGAAGGTATATATGCAAATTTAAAAAATAATTTGAGGAAAAATTGGGTATCAACAGCTTCCCCTCTTTATCCAGGAAGGATGGAAGAGTTGTCGGGTAAAGACATAATGGCCAATTTGACCGAGTGGAAATAACTTCAAAGGTTCAGGACGCACCCTGGTTTCTGAGCTGCCTACATATCCCTGGTTTTATAGGAATCAGGCCGTATGTAGTTCAGGAGCCACCGGCGAATTATACCGATGAAGTTTTATAAGGATGGACGCAAATGCAAGGTTGGGTGAACAAGCGGCTTACGAGGTAGTTAGGAGAACCGGGACCGCGCCTGCCATGATGGTTGTTGCTTGCCGGGTTACCTGAAAATGAGTAATACAAACATATCATGCGTAATTTAAACATGATGCAAATTCCCGTTGGACTATGAATGTTGTCTTTGGACGGTTAGGGATGACTTCTTTAGACCATAATGTCCTGGGCCATGAATTTCTTGATGCAAGATTCGCAGGCCATGAAATGATGTTCTCGGGCCATGAAGATGGTGACTCTGAACGATGACGCCTTTGAATAATGATATGCAAACTGATAAAAGAGATCCTCAGGCCATGACATGGTGTTCTCGGACCATGAAGATGGTGCCTTCGAACGATGACGCCTTTGGATAAGTTGGTGATATTTCAGCCCATGAAGATGCAATAGTATGATGCTGACAAGGCAGAGCTTAGTCTTGCGAATTTAGCCTAAAAGGAAAGCGCAGTAAATAATGCTAGGGGCATCGGTCACTTTTAAGAAGTAAATGGAGGTAGCGTTTAACCTTGGAAGGCAGAAAGGTAGCCTTATGCAAGATGTGAATGCAGATGGAGACATCGTTTAGTCTCAGAAGGCAGAAAGGTAGCCTTATGCAAGATGTGAGTGCAGATGGAGACAACGTTTAGTCTCGGAAGGCAGAAAGGTAGCCTTATACAAGATGCAAATGCAGATGGAGACAACATTTAGTCTCGGAAGGCAGAAAGGTAGCATTATGCAAGATGTGAATGCAGATGGAGACAATGTTTAGTCTCCGAAGGCAGAAAGGTAGCCTTATGCAAGATGTGAATGCAGATAGAGACAACGTTTAGTCTCGGAAGGCAGAAAGGTAGCCTTATGCAAGACGCGAATGCAGATGGAGACATCATTTAGTCTCGGAAGGAAAAATGGTAGCCTTATGCAATATGCGAATGCAGATGGAGACAACGTTTAGTCTTGGAAGGCAGAAAGGTAGCCTTATGCAATATTTAAGGAAGGACAATAGAAATTTGTAGCTTTGTGATTATGAAGCATTGCTTTTGCTGATAATAAGTGTCGGCGTGACGAGTTTGAGGAACGATGTCTGTCTTTTGAGCGGATAATATGTCTCGGTGCTTTTGTAATTTTGTGCCTGCATCCAAGGAAAGATCATGAGTTTTGTAAAGGGGAAAGGTTAGTTCGCATTCATGCTGGCTTTGCTTGGCTCGTTTGCTTGATCATGATGATATTGTCTGTATCATTGGGGTAGCGTTCACTAAACAAGCTGCTTCAGAAAAAAATAAATATCCATGATTTTGTAAGATATAATATATAATCTAAAATAGTTTTAGATGAACCGATGACATGACACGGCTTGAGACATTGCGACCTCTCCCTCTGCGAAATTTTAAGGGTCCTCCTCAAAATTCTGCCCCAGTTTGTTTGGTGGACGCCTCTGACTGCTGCTCGCGTGGCGATTGGCTGAACTTGCTTCGGAATTTTAAGGGTCCTACTCAAAATTCTACCCCAGTTGCCTGGGTGAATGCTTGTGGACTGCTACTCGCTTCGGAATTTTGAGGGCCCTCCTCAAAATTCTGCCCCAGTTTCCAAGTGCGGGGAAAAATAGATTTTTATTGAATTTTGACCGAACCCATAGGGCTGCCTATGTATCCCCTCTTAAACGGGAATTAGGTCAGGCGTAGTTCAATTTACATCATTATTGAGAAAGCATAAGATTACACATAGTAGCATTTAACTGCATCTGAATTGATTGGCTTTGGCCAGACTTCTCCGTCCATTTCTGCGAGTATAAGTGCTCCTCCTGTCAGTACCCAGTGAACCATATACGGACCCTGCCAGTTGGGAGAGAACTTCCCTTTGGCTTCATCTTGAGGTGGAAAGATCTTCTTCATCACCAGCTGCCCTGGTGTGAACTGTCTCGGCTTGACTTTCTTGTTGAAGGCTCTGGACATTCTGTTCTGACAGAGTTGACCATGACATACTGCATTCATTCTCTTTCCTTCTATGAGGGCAAGTTGCTCATAACGGCTCTTTAACCATTTTACTTCGCTGAGCTCAGCTTCTTGTATAATTCTTAGAGATGGAATCTCAACTTCGGCAGGAATAACAACCTCAGTACCATAAACTATCATATAGGGAGTTTCCCCTGTTGAGGTGCGAACTGTGGTGCGATATCCCAATAAGGCAAATGATAACTTTTCATTCCACTGCTTGTGCCTTTCTATCATCTTTCTTAGTATCTTCTTGATGTTTTCTGAATCTCCCAGGTTGATGCTTTCAGTCTCGTCCATGTTGGACTTAGGTCTATTCTCAAAATTCTCAACTTCTTTGACGATCTCGTCATGTATGTCATCTTCTTCTGAATCTACATCTGTTTGTTGTGTTGTCTCATTGCATATCACAGTCATCGGTTCATCAAGATAAGAAATAGTAATGTTGTATAAATAAGGTAATTAGAGAAAACAATAGCAATAAATATCGGATTCGTAAGATAAATTAGAAGATGCTTTGATGGATTGAATAACTGTTTTGAACATTGAAGATCTTTATTGCAGAAATTGAAAAAAAATGCAGGAAAAGAAAAATCATTTAGTAAATAAAACAGTAAATAATGCTTGTTTAAGCCTTGCTACCCCGAGGCTCGTCGGGCTTTGGTTGTCTTGATAGACCAGTTCTTGAGATATGTCCCCTTGATGATAGTCTATATGGAAGGGCCTTCCTCCCCCTCCTCCTCGAGAACAACACAACAATCCATATCCTCGTCCTCTAGGAACAAACTCCTCATCGCTGCAAGTGCTTCTTCCTCGTCTGAACCGTAAATAATGTCAGCCTGCTTGAAAGTCTGCTCAAGATGAGGTATCGGCTGCTCCAAAGGGTAATAGGGACCGCGCCAAGGTGGCGACCAGTCGTTGAATTCCTGCCAAGTGTACTCATACCCCAGACCGAAAGTGGTGCCATGTTCCTTGAGCTTTATGGGCTTCGCGATCCCTTGGAGGTTCTTACCGAGCCCTTTGCCTGGCTCATATCCTCTCCAGTTCAGGATGCTCTCAATCTTTCTATCCCACCACTTGTCTTTGTCGATAGTATTAACCCGCTCAATGTGGTGGTAAGTTCCTCCGCATATCTTCCTTTTTCTATCAATCACCGGAATAGTTTGACGACTATAAATAGGGTTGCTATCGTCACCATGAATAATCACCTCTTGGTGGTTCCACTCGAATTTTACCGCCTGATGTAGTGTTGATGCTACGGCTCCAGCAGCATGAATCTAGGGTCGTCCCAACAACAGGTTGTAGGATGCTGGCACATCTATCACCTGGAAATCCACTTCGAACCAAGTCGGTCCCATCTACAGACATAGACTGATCTGCCCCATGGCGGTCCTCTANCATGAAAAGTGATTTTATGACTCTCCAGTACCTGGCCTACTATATTGGCCATTTCCCCACTAGTGATGTTGTTTGGCACATATGCTTCACTCAACACTTTCAACAAAGCATTTCTGTGTGTTTCAGAATTCTTCAGCAGAGAGAGGATGGATATATGTGTCGGTGTCTTGTTAAGATGGTCAATGACCGAATACTCCTTAGCCTGTACCTTTCTCCAAAGGTCATCGGGACCTGTTTCGATAAGGGGAGGCCGGTTGGCAGCCTGTTTTCTTGACTCGGCCAGATGCTCATGGGTGTAGACCCTACCAGTTCTCGTCATACCCTGTGTTGCGACAGCTTCCTCAGACCTGACCTTGCCTTTCCTTCTCGCCTCGGTTGTGTAGTCCCAAGGGATAGCGTTTGAATATAAGGGTGGCATGGTTGACATTGCCACCGAAATTGGTGCAGCCATCCTTACTTAAAATGGAATGCGTGTTCGGGGTAGAAAGACTATGACCTCGAATGATGCCGGTGCATTTGCTGGAGATACAAAATCAACTTCAATTGGCTTTGGTGACTTTGCAGGTGGCGCTTCTTCAAACTCAAACGGTATAGACATATTCACCTCAGCGTCCTCAGCTGGTTGAATCTGGACTATGATTGGTTTGAGAGTGACTGCGGGTTTCTTTGGGTCATTGCCTTCTGCGATCAACCCAATTGGCCCCTCGGGATCCCAATCATCTTCTATTTGAATCATATGGATACCTCTACCCTTATGGTCTGGCAGAGGATTGTCGCGGACATTTGGATAGAGGTCTTTTGCCACAATAATCTTGTTGTCAATGAGAACCTGTATTTTGTCCTTCAGAGAGCGGCATTCTTCGATGGTGTGTCCTTTCATGCCAGAATGGTATGCACAGGATTTGTTTGGGTTAACCCACTGAGAAGGGTTCTCAGGGGTGGCAGCAAGGATTTGTGTGACATAACCAGCGACTTTGAGCTTCTCATACAGCTGGTCAATGAGCTCGGCTATCGCGGTGTATTGCTTTGGAGGGCGGTGATCAAAATTGGGACGAGGTCTAGGGAAGTTCTGGTGTGCAGGGGGTGATTGGTAATGGGATGGCTGGGAATTATAAGTGTGGTAGACAGAAGCGGGTTGTGAATATCTGGGTGAAACATGTTGATATGTGAGCGGTGGAGCTTGGTAGGAAGGTGGTGGAGCTTGGTAATTTGGTGAGGATGCTTGGTAATTCGGGGTTGGATGGTATGTGAGTGGAGGTGTTGGATAGGTATGGTATTTGAGTGGGGACTTGGCTCTTTGTGCAACCATTACGGCTCCCACGTCTCTCTTCTTAGACACACCACCGGACTGTAGAGCCTTGTTAGTGGCTTGCAAGGCTTCAAAATTTGTAACCATACCGCTTTTAATACCTTCTTCAATCCGCTCACCCAATTTGATGATGTCAGAGAACTTGTGTCCTTAAATAATCATTAACCATAAATAATAATGCGGGTCCTGAGCCCGGACAAAGAACTTGTCCATCTGTTCTTCCTCTAGAGCAGGTCTGACTTTAGCGGCTTCGGACCTCCAGCGAGTAGCATACTCGCGAAAGGTTTCTGTGGGTTTCTTCTTCAAATTTTGAATGTAGAACACATCTGGTGCATTCTCTGTGTTGAATCTAAACTTGTCCATAAAATCAGACGCCATGCTTACCCAGTTTGACCATTTCTTGGGGTCTTGGTTGATGTAGCAAGACAGTGCGTCTCCCTTCAAACTCCTCATGAACACCTTCATGCGGATTCTTTCATCCTTTCCTACGCCAACCAATTTGTCGCAATAGGTCCTTAGATGGACTCTCGGATCACCAGTACTGTCAAACATTTCAAACTTTGGAGGTTTGTATCCCTCGGGCAGTTTGACATCAGGTTGGATACAAAGGTCTTCATAATTCAACCCTACAATTCCCTTGGTTCCTTCAACACCCTGGACTCGGCTGGTCAGTTTCCTAAGCTCCTCGGCTAGGTTCCTGATAAGTAAATCCTTTTCGTCAGACTCGGACGCCTGTGGGGCAGGCGGAGTGGAGTGGGTCATGGTTTCCACATATATGGGATTGTTATAGGTGTGGAAATGGTCTTTGGTGGGGTTTTGAGGTTCTGGGATGAGTAGTGGGGTATTATTTGAGGTGTGGCAAGCATTGCACTGCGTCGGGAGAGTTTGGTTCTTTGGGGGAGTGGCGTGATGGTGAGGTGCGGGATGATTTTGTTGTCTTGGGATATTTTGTGGAGGTGCGGGGTTTTGAGCATTTGGAAGGTTGACGTCGGGGACGTTGAGGGAAAATGACAAGTTGGCCAGATTCCGGACTTGATCGAGTTCTTCCTGAAACTTCAGCAATTTCTGTTCAAGTGGTGACATGTTCTCATGCAGGACCTGAATACCTCGGCCATCAGTGGCCTCTACCCGTTCAATCATATTCTCCTTTCTGGTGCCGCTGGACTCTTCCATCTTACTTTTGCCTTTGTCTTTGCCCTTGGGAGGACTAGGAGGAGGAGTAGGTGGAGGGCCCTTGGATCTGGTGCGATAGGCTGATGATGCCAGAATGCACGAACTAACCTTTGGGGAGGGGAGTAAGAAAAAATAAAACAAAAAGTAACCAAGTCAGTGAGGATTATGAAATAAATATTGCAGTATTTAAACACATAATGCGGAAATGTGAAGTGCGTCCTAAGTTGGGAACCTCTTTGTGACCGAGGTAGGCCTAGAGACAAATTGATTTGGAGAACTTAAAATGCTAAATGCCTCATTTTATTGATAAGAAAAATAGACAAATCCAAAAACGATAGACGAAAAATAAAAGTCACTAATGGCCGTTGACCTTATTACAATGATAGAAAAATAAAGATACTCCTATCTACTTGGTCCCAGAAGGACCTTCCCCAGACTCGTCATTCTTGCTTTCCTTGTACAGTTTTCCCAACTCACGAAGTCCCAGCAACAGGTAGATTCTGGCTAGGTATCCTCCTGCAGCTCCCTCAGCCTTTTGACAATCTTCAACTCTTTTGATGAACTTTTCTTCCATCTCGATTATACCTCGTTCCAAGTACCCCCAGCCTCTTGTTGGCGTTGATAGCCATGTCTTTCCATTCCTCGATCAGTTTTTTGTTGGACTCATGTATCTTGTAGTGGTCATCCTCATATTCCCGGATCCTTTTTCGTAGTTGGTTGTATTTGACTTGTGCCTCGGCCCCTTCATCTATAACCCTATGACCTCGGATGTACCCCGACTTGCTCTGACCACCAAGATCCTCTTCTAACCAACCAAGATAGAAAGGGGTACAACCGGCATGATACATGTCTGGCTCGATGGTGTCCTTCTCAAGTATAACCTTACAGTGCCACAGGTGCTGAGCTTTGCACTTGTGAGGACTGTCATTATTTTTAAAGTCAGCTCGAAGATGACTCATCTTCTCGACCCTAGGGATGACTTCATTCCTTCATGCTTGCCTCATAACTTGAAGATGGACGTAAGGGTATGTCCCCCTTAGACCAATTAGTATCAGAATTATGCATGTCGGGATCGAATGATGAACTCATCCGTTGGAAACCATTCAAACATCCATTGAACCTATTCTTCAGTCAAGTTAGCAAAAAGCTCAACCCATCAGCATTTTCAGGCTGAGCGAACATGTCAGGGATATAATTCATTCGCTTCGGGTGATGGAAAGCGATGTGGTCATCCCATATTCTGCGGTGAATGTCCTGTCGATATTCGCCTTTTTGGAGATGTTCCATGAGCCAGAGTTGAAGTAATAAATTGCAACCTTCAAAATGCTTTGCTCCTTGTTGACACCTTTCTAAGGCCCGATATATGTCTGCAACGATCATGGGCACAATGCTGAAATGTTGCCCATTTACCCCTTCCATTATGGTCTTAGTTACCATGGCTAGCATGTTATGGATCATTTCCTTTTTCATCGGTAACACGATCAAACCCAAAAAGCAAACCATAAACACGAACACTCGGCGATGGACGTGTCCCAGAGAGGTGATAGAAAACTCGTCATGGTAGGTACGGTATGATTTGCTGTAAGCAAACCTTTCGTACAAGTAGTCAAAAGGAATGTACGAATCCTCCAAGCATACCAATTCCGCGTCCTTTTTCAGGCGCATCATTTTGAGGAAACTTTTGCCTGTGCGGTTCTCAGGCATCAACAACCCTGAAGTTTCCCATACTAGGTTAGCCAGCCCTCCCATCTCTTCTATCAAAGGCGCCATTTCGATGTTCCCAAAGCGGAACACGGACCTTTCATGATCCCAAAACAAGGTAGCAACCTCTGTTATCATTTTGTTAGGCTGGATTTCCAGAAGAGACGGTAGATTACCCAAGTGTTTCCTGATGATAGCTTTGTCGCTAGAGTGCAGATCCTCCCACCAACTAAACAGTCTTGGGTGGATGTTGGAGACCATGCCGAATCTGACGACTTCGTCCCTTATTTTTTTCTGCAAAGAAAATAAAGTTAGGCCCTTACCCCACCGGACTCGACTATTTATTGTCAATAATTAGCAGGAAGCATTTAGTTCTCCAAATAAATGCACAGAACATGAGGGCGTCCGTTTCGGTTTAGGGAAACTCGGTGGACTTTTGGATAAGGCTATCTTAAAAGCTATCGTGCGGACGATACTTTAGCTTGACTAAGTTTGACCATGATGCATGCGGTAGTGCAACAGAGTAAGGTTTCTATGGGGTTTTAGACCAGTACCCTTGAGCGGACAACTCAAGGGGTAAAGGCACGGAACCGTCGACTGCACCGTTGATCGACTAGTTTTATCTCAAATAAGCCTTTCCGAATTTAGTGGGTGATAATATAGGAAGAGCAACCACTCATCAAGCGTTGCTATAGTATTTTGTTTGGCACGAGTGGAGTATGAATGTTGAGCATGATTTATGCAATAAGTATTAAAACAAGTTGTCACATATTTGCACGTTAAAGAAAGCGGTAAAAATGGTAGTAATAATTAAAGCAGTTACAAAAGGGAACAAAGAGACATGTTAGTTTCGTTTTTGAAGAAAAGTAAATACCCGAAGTAAACAATTAATTGGATGTAAAGGGAATAGGAAAGGGTGCAAGTATAAAGGCACAAATTCACGAAACAATTTGAAATGGTAAAAGCCTTGATATCCCCAGCAGAGTCGCCATGCTGTCGCACCCCTTTATTTTTTCCTCGTGAAATCGGGTTTATGACATTGGTTGGGACAACTCTTTCCTTATGGAAAAGGGATTTGCATATTTTGAAGAGTCGCCACCTAATGATTTTAACGGTGTGTTACGGCACCTAAGGTGTTCAATTACAACTACGTTGCTAACCAGAGATTTGGGTAAGGGCTTGAAATTATCCTAAGGGGAAGGTGTTAGGCACCCCTCAAGATCCAAAAGTGTGGTTCCCGGCCAAATGGTTTTGTGAATTTGTACAACTAGCAAATAACAAATAAAGGCTCAAATAAGAGGGGATTTAAGTCTTGAGCATGCAGATGTTTTAAAGAAACAGTAAAGAAGATTGGCTTTTGAAAAGAAATTACAAGTTAGCATATAAAGGTATCCTAGGTTTATAATAATATAGATCACATCAATGCAATACCCGGTAATCACTCCTCGAAGAAGGGCTACACATGGTATTAGCGCATCAGTCATCTTATCCATATTCTAATCTTCCCACCCCGTAAGGTTATTAAAACGAGTGTTGGTATCGACCTCTATTGCATGTTGTTACCCGTCCCTTTCTATCAGTCCCGAAGGAAATTAGGACTCCTATCCTAAAGGAGGTGCTAGGCAGACCCTCAGATTTTAAAGGTAAAATTCTAAGACGACAGATAACAAAACAAGTAGGACTGCAGATAAAGGAAAGCACAGAAAACATATAAATGCTCAAACATTCCTCCACACACAGTACACATAAGCAGCATGTCTCATACACAATTAAGGTCCATATTAACTCAGAATCCTAAAGCATGGTATCTAGGTGATAACACAAAGACAAATTATTGCATAACTCAGAGTGGAAGTCTTAATCAGGCTTGCCTACTGGTTTTAAGCATTCTGACAGTTAAACATGATCACAAAGACAGTTTTGATTTTATCTTTTTTAAGTTAATTGCCTAAGGCTTGCCTAAGTGCTGGATAACATGCAACATTTATTCAGATTTGTTAATGACTCTAAGTTGTTTTAGCTAATAACATGCGATTCTAGGTGTGAAGATGTACAAAGACTAATTACCAGTTGCTGAGAACAGGGGACCGTTCTGTGTTTAGACTAAATACAATTAAATAGATACGATTCAATAGCATGATATCAAATGCATCATGATGCATAATAACTTAAACAGGATTTCTAAATGCACACAGAATCATAGCATTATGCACAGTTTTAGGAATAGCATAGGTGACAGATTTTAAACGTTGTTTACCTAAAATAGGATCTCTACGTGTATAGCATGATGAAACGTGATTACAACTTATTTATCCTAAGACAGTATTTCTAGTGAAATTTCAGAACATGGGCAAAATCACGTAATAGCAAATTATTGTATTGTAATTATTTATCCTATAGGCAGGATTTCTAAGCGTGGAGATCTCGAATACACATAAATCTTAAGGGGAATGATATCTAATGCATGACATGGTGTACCTAAACATGGCTGCTATTGCGCATAGAGAAAATAAACCTAGAGGCATGGTTTCTACCCTTAATCATGCATATCACCCATCTATTTTCACTATCCAACCCCAGAGTTGTTTACAAATAATTATTACAGGCCATTGAATACTAATTACACAACTGAAATAATAGGCTCAAGTCTCCAAGTCCTCAATGCCAGGTATTATTTCACAACCTTCTCATAATCCGGGTGTATCAGAGTTCCCTAAGGACCTCAAGGGCTCCCGGGTAGTGCTCACACCCAGATTTCATAGCCAAAATAGAGTAAGTGCACTGTGGAATGGCCAGCCTTTATGTGTCAAAGTTCAGAGGGAGCTCAAGGGTCCCAAGGCAATGCTCACACAGAAGGGGTAGAACCTAGTCTTCTAAGAGTATATGTGAGAGTTCTTTTTTTATTTTTTAAAAGGTTTTAAGTAAGAAAACAATTTTGAAAAAGGCTAAGTAAGAAAACAGTTTTGAGAATGGGTAAGTAAGAAAACAGTTTTGAAGGGGGAAATTTGATTGGAATAGAAGTTCAACATCATACAAAGGACCAGGGATAGTCCAACAATCACAAACAGGGGTAATGTGATTTGCGGGACAAATACAGAGCATGTGAGGGCAAACATTTAGCAGGCAGACACACATATAGTCATGCAATCAGGAGCTCCTAAGGGTTTAGAGGATTAGGGGTACAGTAAAGTACTAGGTTAGATTAACACCAAAACAACTAAGGCCATGATTAAACTAATGTACCAGTCATAGGCATGGAGATTCACGTAAGAAGCAGGTGCTAAGTATATAGAAACATGCTGGTCAAGTAAAGCCTAACTTAACATGCAGAGGGAATTTTAGAATCCTATATACATGTTGAATACTAAGTAAAAGCAAATTAGAAACACACTGAATTACAACAGTGATAGAAACATGTTGGTTTGAGGACTGAAATCTAAATTAGAACATACAAGTGAAGTGAAGAAAGCAGTAACACAAACAGGAAGTAGGAGATGCACAATATTTTGCCTTGGCTTGCAGCCGGCTAACTTAGAATAGCGGTAACTAGCACAGAAAAGAGAGCAGAGAGTTTTTTCATTGTGAGAGAGAGAGGTTTGAGCAGATCCAATCCTTTCTTTGGAAAATAATAGGCCTGGGTATATATAGCTTTGAAAATAGTAGTAAATAAGGTACAGATCAAAGCCAGGCAACAATTAAGGGAATTAGAATCAATCAGTTTAAGAATAGTATAGGTACTTCCTTAATTAAGAGAGTTTACTATCCAACGATAGGAAAAGGTTAGAAGTAAGGAAATGAAGCAAATAAGGAAATATTCATACATAGTAAGCATAGAGTAGGGAATTGGGGGAAGGTTCATTAAAGCACTACTGTAAGAATCAATTGATAATAATAAAGCAAGAAATAACTTATATTCGTAAAGATTATCACTGGAAATCAATTAAAGAAAATCAATCACAGAAAATTGGGGATTCGAAATAGGAGTAGTACTGATTTAAGAATCAGCATAGGTTATACAAAGTAAACACATAATAGGAGAGAGTCAAAAACACAAGTGATTAAAACAGATTAAAATCACACGGAATTAGGGGTTTACATAGGATAATGACATGAATCACTGAATAAACATAATACAAATAGGAAAGGCGAAGATTTAGAAGTATCGATAAACAATGAATAGAGATGAATCACAAATTAAGCATGGTAATAGCCAGAAACCCTAACAAGAAATATGGGGTAAAACATCACGAAATTACAGAATAATCAAGAGAA
The DNA here is from genome assembly GCA_005239525.1 of Nicotiana knightiana. Taxonomy (NCBI): domain Eukaryota; kingdom Viridiplantae; phylum Streptophyta; class Magnoliopsida; order Solanales; family Solanaceae; genus Nicotiana; species Nicotiana knightiana. The sequence continues at coordinate 89,476 of ML438470.1, read as the reverse complement.
CAGAGTGAACACAATAGAACAAATGAACACATCGTTGTAAACAAACTCAGAGCCATAGGTGAAAGCTAAGACTTTAGGGTTTTTAACAAAATAACTCAGACACAAAGGGAAAAGGCTCGAATAAAGCTTAAACATAATAAAAATCATAAGATAATACTTAAAATATGAAGGCAAATCATTTTTGAAAAGAGGTTTGAAAATCCTAGTTAGAAGGTGAAGAGTGACTTCATGAAAAATCGAAAAACCTTTCGAAAACACCAAAAATAACTCGGAATAAGCCAAGATCTGTTATAGATCTATGAAAATCAGAGACTGATAGTTAGGGTTTCATATAGACAACCCAAAGAGAAGGAGAACCGGCTAAAGAACCACTGGTTCTAGCCGAAAAATGAGGAAATCTTACTCGGACGGTCATGGATGGCCGGAGAACAGCATGTGAGATCATGGGAGGTAAGTGAACCACCTCTGGTTCCCTTGAAAACCTCGGGACAACATCAATTCGGTGTAGGAGGAGAGCCATAGGCTGGGGGTGGTGGTGAGACCACCATGGTTACCGGCAAAGCAACGGCCGGAGAAGGGGCTAGGTTTAGCAGAGGGAGTCGAAGAGATGAGAGAGTTGAGAGAGATGAGAGGAGAAAATGACGGAGTGTAACAATAGAATGCGAGGGGGAATGACGGTTTGGGGGTAGGTCGTTTAGGATTAATTAGGGAAAGGGGTAATCTAAGTCGTTGATCAAAATGATCAACGACCAGGATTTAAGAGGACCTGGGCCGGGTTAGGTGGAGGTTTGGGCTTGGGCTTGGGTCATTTTAATTGGGGTTTGGGCTGGTTTTAATAGGTTAGAATTGAAATGAAAAAATGGCTATTTATTAAATACCCCATAAAAAATAGATAAATAATTTATAAAAATAGCTGATAATTATAAAAATAAAATTGATGCTTAATAAAATTAAATTAACATGATTAATTAGTATTTAAAATATAAAATGACTAATTATTTGGCCAAAATAGCATAAAACATATGATTAGGCTATAATTGCAAAGTTATTGCAATTATAGCCATAAGTGCCAATCTGGCTAATTGTGAAATAATTTGATCTTACCAAGGCCAAAAATAATGTATTAGTCAAGAGATGTCTTTGAAATCATTTGTAATGCAATTTACAATTAATTATTAGAGATAAAAATACTGGATAAATTGGAAATAAATTTTTAAAAATAGACTGTTCCAAAGACAAGAAAAGAATACAATTGTGCTGATCGAAATGCTATTGAGAAGAACTTCAAGGCGAAGAAGATTCTTGTGTGTGGTATTAGACCAGCCGGGTATAATCGTATCTCGGCATGTGAATCTGCCAAGGAAATCTGGGAGGCTCTTCAAATGGATCACGAAGGGACTACTCAGGTAAAGCAGTCCAAAATAGATATGTTGACAACTGAGTATGAACTCTTTAAAATGATAGAGGATGAGTCCATTCAAGAGATGCATACCCGCTTCACCTCCATAATCAATGAGATTCATTCACTTGGTGAAATCATTTCAACCAACAAGTTGGTACGGAAGATACACAGTGTTCTACCAGGTTCCTGGGAGAGCAAGGTTAATGCTATCACTGAAGCCAAAGACCTGCAGAAGCTGACTATTGACGAGCTTATTGGAAATCTCAAAACTTATGAGATAAAGAGAAAGAAGGATATCGAAATAAGAGAGCCCAGGAAGAAGAAAAACCTGGTTCTCAAGGATTCCAACAAGGATTCAAGTGGTGATGAATCCGACATGGAGTATCTCACTCAAAGATTCCAAAAGATGATTCGAAAAAATGGTAGGATTCCAAAGGAAGGAAGTTCCATCAGGAATTTCAAAGGAAACGATTGCTGTCATAAGTGTGGAAATCTTGGACACTTCATTAAAGACTGTCCTCTTCATAAGCAGGATCATTACAAAGACAACACTGATAAGGCAGATGAGAGGAACCGGGTTCCTGACAAAAGACTCAAAGGAAAAGACGCCGCTGACAACGTTGTAAAACAGGCTCTTGTTGCATGGGGAAACTCTTTCAGCGAATCCGAAGAAGATGATGGGCAAGGTGACAGCTCCATGATCGTAGTGAAAAGTGAAGCAGCTGAGTATGACTCTATTTTTTCCTTGATGGCGCAGTCTGATGATGATGGAGATGACGACGATGATGATGAGGTAAACCTTCTTGATGTTCAAAGAAATTTGAAATCTTGTTCTCAAAAGAAACTAATATCCTTATCTAATGTTTTAATTGATGCATATCACACTCTCATCAATGATAAAAATGCTCTAACCACGAAACTAGGAGAAATAGAACACGAGAGAGATAATATAGTGGTGGTTATGGATGATCTAAAAGAGACCATTGAGAATTTAAAAAGGGGAAATGATATCTTGGCTGAGAGAATTGCCAACATAGAGCATGAGAGAGATAGCCTATTAGTAGTAATTGTAGACCTAAAGGAAACAATTGAGGAACTAAGAAGGGAAAATAGGCCTGTGAACACTCAAAAGGGAAAGGATGTTGCAAATGAGGCAAACCTTAGGCTTGAAAATGAGCTAAAATTAGTAAAATCTAGTATATGTTCTGAGCTTGAGAAAAATAGACAACTTCAGGTAGATCTAGGCAGAGTGAAGAGTGACCTAGAAAAATCTCTTAAGTGGACCTGGTCCTCTGATGCAATCACTTCTATGTATACGAACAACAGGGGAAATAGACAGGGAATCGGGTTCAAAAGGGAAAAGACTCCCTACAACCCTCATAGCAAGTACGTTACTGTACCTGACAATTGGCTTTGCACTCACTGTGCCAACACTGGGCACTTTAAAGAAAATTGTAAGGCCAGAATTCAGTCTCAATAGAAAAACAAAGTTTTTGCTGAAAAAGTAACCGCTGCTAAGGAACCTGGTCCTTCACATAAAAAACGTATAATGCTTACTTGGACCAAAAGAGCCCTCATTCACCCCTTTCATCATTACAAGGGACCCAAACTTGTTTGGGTTCCTAAGTCTAACCCTTGATTTCCTTGTGCAGGGAACAGTGAAAGGGAGAAATCAACAGTGGTACATGGATAGCGGCTACTCGAAGCACATGAATGGAAGATACAAATGATTTCCTTTCACTGAAGGCCCTGCAGGGAGGGAGTCTGTCTAAGTGCTGATGATGATAATCTGAGCAATAGCACAAAAGGTTGGTTCATACAAGTTTCACGTTGCTGAACAAATTGGTCAAGAAAGACCTGGTTCGTAGTTTGCCCAAGTCAAGCTTCAACGATCATAGGTTGTGTGATGCATGTGTAAAAGGAAAGCAAGTCAGATCCTCTTTCAATCCCAAAAAGGAAGTTAGCATCTCAAGGCCACTTGATCTCCTCTATATGGATCTATGTGCACCTATAAGGGTTCCAATTATAGGAGGAAAGAGGTACATATTTTCGTCATTGTGGATAACTACTCCAGATTTACATGGACCTTGTTCCTCAGAACTAAAGATGAGACTTCAGCCGACATAGAGGAACCTGGTCCTTAATCACAATATCTGAAGCAGAAAACAGAGTTGTGGATGTTGTACATGGAACTCCAGCTGCTGAGGAATTCAAACCAGATCAAAGACAAGAAACTCATTTGCCTTCTCAGCCTTTCTCTCTCAAATAGAGCCCAGGAATATCAAGGAAGCATTGAAAGATGTAGAATGGATTACATCTATGCAAGAAGAGCTCCATCAATTTGAGAGGGACAATGTTGATCACGCCCAACTATGCCTTATAAAAAGGACTAAGCGGTCGTCGCAAATATATTCCTCTTTACAAGTCCGGGTAACGACCCGACAGGTCATTTTGAGAATTTAGGCTCCATTCGGTGGCATAAGGTCTTGAACAGCTTCATATTGTGTACATCGACCTGCGTGCATGGTTGGATTCAGTTACTGTATGATTCAGAGTCTAATTGGAAGAAGGACTGTTGTTTTGGAAGCTTAAATAGTGAAGTTTTTACCGAAATTTTACTTTTTATGTAAAAGACCCTGAAATGAGTTATGGATGATGTCAGCAGCTTTGTATGGTGATTTTGGGTTCAGGAGCGCGTCCGAAATGTGTTTTCGGGGTCTGTGGTAGATTTAGGCTTGAATTGGTGAAAGTTAGATTTTCAGCGATTTCAGCCGATAGGTGAAATTTTGATATTGAGCTCGGAATGGAATTCCGAAAGTGTCTATAGGTTGGTAGTATCATTTGTGACCTGTGTGTCAAATTTGAGGTCATTCAGACTAGTTTTGACGTGTTTCGGTATCGTTTGTAGATTTGGAAAGAATGCTTAGTTCTTAGGCTTGAATTCATGTCTAATCCTCGTTTTTGGTGTTATATGAGGTGGTTTGAAGGCTCGACTAGGTTCGAATGAGGTTCCAGGAGATCCCCTAGCATTGCATATTATTTTGGGACTACAGACGTATTTCGGGAGATCCTCTGTATTGTGTGATAAATTCGGAACTACAGGACGAGATCCCGGTAGATTTTATCAAAGGAATTATGTTAGACAATTATTTAGAAAGTCCAATTTGAAAAAAAATTATCTTGAATAAAGCTATGTTTGAAGGACATTCCTTTTAAAAAAGAATATTTGAAAAATATTTATGTTAAATAAAGCTATTTTGAAGGATATCCCTTTGGAAAAGAATATTTGTAAAATGATTGTGTTGAAGAAAACTATGTTAAAGGACATTTTCTTGGGAATAATATAATTGAAAAGCTTTTATCTTGAAGGAAACTATGTCTGAGAGACATCTCTTGGGAAAATTATATTTCAAAAGATTTTCCCTTAAAACAAAGATATTACCTTAAAGCTTTCAATATAGAAACTTGCAGGTGAAAGTTCACACTCGAAGATTTTTACCATTTTAATGGTATTTGTGGCTAAGGCTTGGTGTGGAGACTAATGCAGTGTTGGGTTACTACTTGTCCTTATTGTGTCGTGAATTCCGAACTTGGGCTGTGTTCCTGTCCATCTATTCTGTGTATTATTATGATGTTCCATCGTTAATTGATGTATTTCCTTCCACATTGTCGTTGTTATGTTGTTAACTATATTGGGTAGTCATTAGATAGGTGTCATGCCCTGTCATTCCTATATTTATGCCTGTTAATTTATTAGACCAGTGGGTGTCTTGACTAGTCCTCGTCACTACTTCACTGAGGTTAGTCTTGATAATTACTGGGCACCGCTGTGGTGTGCTCATTCTATACTTATGCACATTTTTATGCAGATCCAGGTTTCGATCGTTAGTAACTGTGCGGGTTCTTGCCGAGGAGACTCAAGGTAAACCTGTCGTCGCATTCGCAGGCTTCAGAGTCACCTTCCTATTCTATATTTACATTGTTTTATTTACTTCCGAACATTTGTACTTAGAAGTTGTAGTGAACTTTATAGAGCTTATGACTTGTACTACCGGGTTTTGGGAATATGCATTGTATAAAGAATTCTTCATTTCAGAAAAATATTAGATTTTTATTTATTATTGTTGTTATTCCATGAATATTAGGCTTACCTAGTACATAAGACTAGGTTCCATCACGCTACCCAACAGAGGGAAATTTTGGTCGTGACAAGTTGGTATCAGAGCCCTAGGTTCATCGGTGCTACGAGTCATAAGCAATTTTATTAGAGTCTTGCGAATCGGTATGGAGATGTCTGTACTTCTATTCGAGAGGCTACGAAACTATTAGGACAATTCCACTTTCTTCATCCGTATCGTGCGAATTCATTGATCTCGAAGTTTGAAACTATCATTACATTCTCTCACTGATGGTGAAGACACGAGCTGCGGTTCCTGATGACGTTACCCGGGGGCAGATGTCGCTAGGGGCAGAGGCAGAGGTCGACGAGGAGCACGTGCCGCAGTTAGGACACCTACCAGAGCAGCCATTGAGGAGCCGCCAATAGTTCCAGTTGGGGGCAGGCACCGGAGGCGCCTGTTGTTACCCCGGACTTCAGGAGACTTTAGCACAGTTCCTGAGCATGTTTGGTACATTGGCTTAGGCGGGATTGATTTCGGGTGCACCAGTTACTTCACCGATCGGGGGAGGAGCCCAGACTCCCACCGCCCACACTCCAGAGCAGCGAGTTCACGTTGGTCAGGTTCCAGGTGTCATGGTGAGACATCCTGTGGTTCCAGCTCTGCTCATGGTCAGATCAGCAGCATCTAAGGGAGAGCAGCTTAGATTATCAAGGTTCAAGAGATATAACCCTCCTACATTCAGCGGTTTGGTTTCAGAGAGTGGACAGGGTTTTCTGGAGGAGTGCCATAGCATCCTCCGCACTTTGGATATTGTTGAGGCGAATGGGGTTGCTTTCACTACGTTCCAGCTTAAGTGAGCAGCCTATCATTGGTGGCGGTCATATGAGTTGGGTAGCCCGGCCGAGTCAGCTTCACTTACGTGGAGTCAGTTCTCAGAGATGTTCTCGAGAGAGTTTGTACCCCAGTCCCTTCGGGATGCATGGCGCGCGGAGTTTGAGCAGTTGCGCCAGGGCACTATGCCAGTATTTGAGTATTCCATCAGATTCAGTGATTTGGCCCGACATGCACCTACCTTAGTCGCCACAGCTAGAAGGTGAGTCCGTAGATTCATTGAAGGGCTCAGGCATGATATTCAGTTCAGCATGGCTCGAGAGTTGGAATCATATGTTTTGTTTTAGCAAGTGGTAGGGATCGCTCGCTGGTTAGAGGGTGTGTGGGACCGGGAGGGAGAGGACAGACGATATCAGGAGAGAGAGTCCAGGGAGGCGAGGAGGCCTCGTAGACCGGAGAGATATACTGGTCCTTATTGTGGAGGTAGGGTACGACATGGTAAAAGTTTGTGGGTCAACTAGTTTAGTTCCACTTTCGGTTCCCGCAATGTTTCAGGTGCTCATGGGTCTCAGAGTACTCGTACTTCTCAGTTTCCACAACCACGTCAGTAGAGAGGTTTCTTTAAGTGTGGAGTTATCAGCCACATGGTTAGATATTGTCCTAGGATTCGGGAAGGTGTGTCATAGTGAGTTATTCAGGTGAGTAGAGGGCGCCCAAGAGGGGCAGGCTCGACCCATTGATGTATTTCATATAGTAGGCTGGAGGCCGTTGTGCCAAATATTATCAAACAGTTGTGTTTTGATATGTTACATAGGGGCACCATTTGCATTTCATTATAGTTCTGCTGGTCGGGAAAAGTTCCTTATTTGTTGCTTCATTTATGAGTGAGTTTCATGCTTTGCACTCTATTTTCGTGTTTGCTCCTGTTGAGGGATTCTATGAGTGATAGCACGTGTATATCATTGTTTTTATTCATCATTGAGAGTGGTGATACTAGAAGTGAGTCCTTGTTGTTCATCATTGTAAGCTTGATGTGATTTTTCCTGAGTATTTGTTTTGGTTACGAGCTGTGATTTGATACTCTACCGGGTGAGAGTTCAGTGAGTGTTGTGATTTAGTGGCCAGGCTGAGTTAGTGGAAGGTTTCAATTGGTATGATATATATTCAGCATGTGATTTAGAGTTGAGGGAGAGACCCTCGTGATCTCTTGTGATTCGATATGTTGGAACCGGGCTGAGTACCGCGGTGGAAGTTATATCAAGATGGGATCCTTGTGATTTGTTCATACGATTTACTTATTCCTTGTTATATTTCTTTAGTAGGTCATTATTGATAGAGAGTTGTGCCTGTGGGCTTGTTTGGTAGTTCCCTTATGTGTTTCTCTTTTCATATTCAATCATTTTTGTTATGTGCCTCTTGAGTTTCAGCTTCCGAGGTGTGTGCCCAGTGGTGTTAGTTGTGGCTTGGTGATTCAGGTGTCTAATTATGAGGTCTTTATTTTTCTTGCACCATTATCAGTGTTACGAAGGTTGAGACAGAGATTCTATCGGATATGAGGCTAATTCTCGGTACTGGATTGAGTTCGGGCAGCTATTGTGATCAGAAGTGTTATTAAGGGCACATATGTGGTGTGTTATGTTGTGTGATCATACCATGTGGGTGTAGGAATGAGTTGATACGACTGGTTGAGACTGATACCGGATATGGATTTAGAATCAGGTCTTTTTGTACATGAATAAAAGGTGAGAATTTGGGGTATGAGGCTTATCGGGTGTTGGTAGAAACGCTAAATTGCAATTGATATGGTGTCATCAGGCTTACGTAGAGTGGGGACACGTGGGATCACCTGTGGGTGTATGTTGGAAGTGTGCATTCAGTGATTTGAGGAATTCGAGGGGAATCTTGACACGTTCGAGGACGAACGCTTATTTTAAGAGGGGGAGAATGTAACGACCCGACATGTCATTTTGAGAATTTAGGCTCCGTTCGGTGGCATAAGGTCTTGAACAGCTGCACATTGTGTTCATCGACCTACACGCATGGTTGGATTCAGATACCGGATGATTCAGAGTCGAATTGAGAATTAAAAAGAAGCAGTGCACTGGTTAAGAGGGAAGTACAAACTCAGGGGAAACTTTGTGAGGTTCCTGGTACATTATTTGATTTTTGTGGCTCTTTGTAGGAATATCAATCTTAAGTTTGTCATCATCAAAAAGGGGGAAATTGATATTTTATAAGTACTTTTGTTTTATGTTTTGATGATCTAACAAACTTACTGTCAAAAACCAGATAAGAAACCTGATACACATCCTTGAGAACTTAAAGATCAACAAGTCTCCAGTTGGGGACACAGTTCAACTCTTCAGAGTCAAAGGAACAACAGAGGGAACAGATAGCTACCAGTTCTCGGGGTTATCACATCCTTAAGAGCTTAAAGATTAACAAGTCTTCAGTTGGGGACACAGTTCAACTCTTCAGTGTCAAAGGAACAACAGAGGGATCAGATAGCTACCAGTTCCCGAGGTGACTGCACAAGTTAACTCTTCACAGCTTTAAAGTTGCTGCCTGCACATGCTACAGTGCATAAACAGTGCAGCAGTCAACTTTATGGGTAATGCTCTTTACCTAACTTGCTTACATCGTCCAAGTAATGTTACAAATGGGATATTAGCATCAAGCAAAGAAAAAACAAATCACTTGCACATTCAAGAACTCATCAAACATCCTCTAAAGTCTGTGTCAATCTTGCAAGTGATTCTCAAGGGCATCAAGAACGAAGAACAACATAACCAAGGACCAGTTCCATGTATTGAAGTTATTACATGTCCTTAGGTTTGTTGTGTCTTTGTTATTTGTTCTTCACTTATAACTTCTACCCAGCTTACTTAGAAGCATGTCTGTAGAAGATCTTTTCTAAATCATAAACCTTTGTGTTTGTGTCTTGGCTAGAGTTAGTCAAGTTGTAAAGTCTTTATAATATTACAAAGTGACTTGTAATAGGGTGTTACAAGTTAGTGAGGGATTAAGAGGTTAATTCCTAGGTTTAAAAGTCTTTGTAATAGAGTTATTACAAAGTGGCTTGTAATAGAGTGCTACAAGTTAGTGAGGGATTAAGAGGTTAATTCCTAGGTTACAATAGGTTGTAATCTAAAGTTTCTCAGTAGTAGTGAAGTTGAAATCCTACAAGGGTAGGTCGTGGTTTTTTATCCCGTGAGCTGGGAGTTTTTTACGTAAAATTCCTCTGTTCTTTATTTACTGCCGATTTACTGTGGGAAAAAATAGAGAACTTGGTACCCTATCCTGTTTGGTTTTACAGTCTGTTGCTTATGGTAGGAACTGATAGAGAACTCAGTTCTCTATACAGTCTGGTGGACGCTTAGTTTCTATCAATTGGTATCAGTGATAAAATAGCCTCTGAAGCAAAAGAAGATTCAGAAGAAGATTTTGGAAGAGAAGAAGCTATAAATACTACTGATAAGGAGATGGACAACATGTTAGGGGATACTCAGATAGTGATTTTGAGGAAGTCCCACAAATAGACTTTTCTACAAATTACAGGTGAAGATGTGAGAGAAGTTGAAACAACCCAAGAGATTTTAATGATTCCTTGGTATGATAGGGCAAACCCAAGCATGTAGGAGAGATAAAATCAAATTGAAGCATCTAGATGGGTCAAAAGAAATATGGCAAAAATTAGCAAGCAACTGGGCGTGAATTCATATGAGACAGAAGATAAATTGCTAGACTTATTGTTACGAATTGAAAATAGAAGGCAAAAGAAACCAACTTTTTCCGATGAAAATCGAACAAAAAATACGAGAGAGAAAAAGAAGTTGTTGGAATTTGGGGTGAAATTCAAAGGAGAATCTAGCTTAGTGGTGGACCCAAAATTTTGTACAAGCGGGTTCAATCTTAAAAGTATATAACTTTAGTAGTAAAATAGTATTTATCAAGTGAGTTCAAATAAATATTTATACAAAATTTACACAACTTTAATCCTAATTTATACATATGCACAGTATTATTTTTTGGTGAAGCGGGTTCAGTTGAACCCCCTAGCCACCACTTGGATCCGCCACTGAGCTCAGGTAGGATAAAATGTTGGTAGAGGCATGATGTTTAACTTAAAGTATATATATTTTCATGTATATCACCTCATATTTTACTTTTGTTTCATGAGTTTTAGATGTTAATTGTGATGATTTATATTGATTTGTGGTATTTTTATGTGTAGGAATGATTTGGGAGCAATTGGGGACGAAACGCACAAAATTAGAGCGAAAACGCACAAAATCGGAAAAATTGCATTTTTGGGCGCCACAGGCAGGGCTTGGCGCCACCTGTGGCGCTGGAGACAGTTTGCTCTTTCAAGGCAACGCCCTGGTGGGCGCCTGACGCTACTCAGGGTGCCGATGATGGGAATTTATCCTATTTCGATCGGGACTCGGTTAATTCGACCCTAGACCTACCCAACACGTATAAAAGCAAGCCTAAACTCTATTTTGAGGGGAGGACGTGACTTTTAGAGGAAAACACAAGTATAGAGCCGCCGTGGAGGCCGGGTTTCATCTTTTCTTCCACCAAACTTAGTAATTTTTATGTTTCTTTAAAGGATTTGTTGTTTGGCTACCATGTCTATGTGGAGCTAAACTTCACGTTATAGGGTTGTGGTTCTTTCATGAATATTGTTATTCGAATATTGATTTTGATTTCTTAGTTTATCGCATTGGTTTATTTATTCAATCTTGCGCTTAATTATTTGATTTCTTGATCACCAATTGAATACTATCTACGAATCTAGAGTTGAAGTCGAAAGTGGGAATTCTAGATTGCATATAGGATTGAGTAGAGCATGTTCTTGAACCTGCGCATCGGGGAACGGATTCGCGGTTAGGATAGACATATACCTAATTGCCTTGCTTGGTTAATTTGCAGGAATTATAAATGCGTTCTTGTTGATTCTAACCCCATAGACATATAGGCGTTAGGTTAGCTTGAATAGGCGAGTAAGAACTCGACAGATTCTTATGAGCAATATTAACCCTGTTAACCAATAAACCAGATAAATTAATTAGTTAATTCAATTGAAGAATACAATACGATTGTTAGATAGCCCATAACCCTAGATTGTTTTCATTACATTGATATCATAAAAATCTGCTTTTCCCTTGTTCAGAGTTCACTATTTGTTTTCTTTATTTTAATTAGTTTAGAATCAAATATTATTATGTTTAATTCTTGTTTAGATAATGATAGTCTAAATTTAGTTAATAGTTAATCACAAGTCCTCGTGGGTTCGACATCCGACTTTTAGTCACTTTATTACTTGACGACCGCGTATACTTGCGTGTGTGTTTGGTCGCAACAATTCTTTGGCGCCGTTGCCAGGGACATAGAAATTAACTATTTTTCTATATTAGACTTTTACTTTTATATTTACAAGTTTTGATTTATTTTATTTTTTTCCTCGTTTTGTAAATATTTTTATTTTTCAAACAATTTTGATCTTTCTCTTAGTGTGTTTCTAGTTCTCTCAACATGACATCTGGGGATGAAATATCCGGAGGTAAGGTTATTGATGAAGACGCTTGGTTGACGGAAGACTTTTATGGCCCGTCTTTTTGGGCTTGTCATAACCTGAACTCTAGGAGGTTTGAATTTGAATATGGGAGTAAGGGTTGGTATTGGAAAGAATATTCATGATTAAGGGAATACAAGGAACGACGTTATCTTCTAACAAAATTGGTGAATGACTGGTCTAAGGAGAGAGTTGAACTTGCACAAGAAATTGACAGGTTTGGCTTGGTTGTGCGTAACTTAGATGCAAATTTGAGTGCAAAGGTTGATGCGTGTAACGCCCAACAATTTAATAATGAGTTATGTGAAGCTGAAAAAAATCTTCTAGACCAAATTGAGGAGCTAAAACAAGAATCTCAATCACTAGATCATGTTTTTCTTGAGGATGCCAATATTGAGAAGAGTGATATAGAGCCATATGAGGGAGTAGATAACATTACTTTGAGAGACTTGTGTGTATATAAATATGTGGATGCAAATAGTAGTAAAATTCACGAGTTAGGGCACATTAGACCTCATTCCAATCATTTTTCCACATTGTGTTTAGATAGTAAGATAGTAATCGAGCCATCTGAGCCAATGAGGGAGTCAAAGGGTGAGTATGATAGTGTCTATATTCTTCAATTTTTTGTGCCAACAAGCAAAAATTACATTCCTCATCTAAAGGCCGAGAAGTGCAAAGTGAATAATCTATTACTTGTCCTGGTTATCTTTGTAGCCCCACCAAAGGAGCATAGCCACAGACCGGATGCCCTGTTAGGGGTACAATTCATAAGTTCAAGGTGGAGGCAAAAAGTGGTTCAAGTCGTGTCGCGACGTTAAATCAGGCGCTTGTTGAGAGGCAACCCAACTTTACTGCTTTCTTTTATTTTTGTTTATTTTTTATTTTATTTTATTTTTATTATTTTATAGTATTTATTTTTATTTTGTAGGATTACGAGCATAGGAAGCAACGCCATTGGAAGAGTGCAAAAACGAGCTAGATGGTTGGAAATAAGTGTGCGGTGCCCGCACAAAGGACCATCCTTGGGAGAAGTCTGAGTACCCCGTTAGCTGCTTGTGCTTCGGCCATTGGCCTTTCAGGGAGTTTCTTGTCCACCCTCGTTATTTTTTTGCTTTATTTTTGCAATGGGGACACTGCACTCTTTTAAGTATGGGATGGGAGAAATTGCTTTAGATCATTAGTAGTATTATGTTAGTATGTTAATTTCTTAGTTTTTTTTCAGTTTCTTATTTTTGTTTTTTTATATAATAGTGTAGTATTTTAGGTGATTAATTTTATAAATAAAAAAAATAGAAAAAATAGAGAAAAAATGAAATTTTGTTTTTGGACTTTTCCCGACGATGGATCTGTTGGACAATTTTCTTGACGGATGAAGTCCGATTTAAAAATACAAAAAGATTTTTTTATTTGTAGGATAGTTAGGTAGTATCCCTTGGTTTTTCTTTGGGCACCGATTCTTTTCCAAGGGTGTAGCTCGAACCGGGCACTTTAAACTTTAACTTTTTTTAGGAGTGGTTAGGGAGAAACTGAGTAACTTGAAAATACCCACTGACATGTTTGGTACCGGCATATTAGGTATGACATACATTCTGCTTTTCCTTGTATTGGGTTTGGCATGTGATGCCTAAGAAAAATTAAATAGCCTATTTTGCGACGCCTTAGCTCATTTGCTCGACTTGTAAGCCACATAGTGCAATATTGCTTAATTTTCTCAATTATGTATGCTTGCTTGACTTGAGAATTGAACAAAACTGTTGTGATTGGGTCATGTGCAATGTGCGTGTGAGGTTTAGTTATCTTATATGCTATCCGGTGTAGTCTAGAACTTGCCCTGTATGTTAATTGAAGCAAAATTGTAAGTTATGATAATCTAGGAGATGACGTAGGCATTTTCTTGCTTGTTCATGGATGTACTTGTCCAGAAAAATAAAAAAAATTCATTGCTAGCCTCTTTGAGCCTTTTGAACTTTTCTTTGGTACCCATATTACAAGCCGTACCCCTATTTTGTTCTTAAATTGAGATTTTTGCACCTTTACCTCCTAAGGCACTTCGTCGCTAAAAGAAGTAGGGTGAGATATTGGGGATTAGTTTTGAGTGAAGCCATGGAAGGGCCCTTTGGTGCATTAAAATTGAAATCAAAAGCCACTAGCCAATGAACTTTCATGTATGGAGTGTGTGGAGAAAAAATATTGTTGTAAAAGAAAGAAGAAAAAATGATAGAAGAAGTATGTAGAAAAAGATACACACCTCCAAATTTTATTAATATGTTCTAGTGGGAGTATAGAAGTGCTTAATTGAAAAAGGGCTATGTTGAATATGGGTTGTGGCAAGTGAATTGGTTGAGGAGAATATGTGTTGAATTGTGAATGTAGTGTATTAAAGTGCTTAGGAGGGTATCCACTATTCCTAAACATATCCTACCCGTCCCTTAGCCTACATTACAACCTTAAAAGTCCTAATTGATCCCAGATTTGGCTAACTTAAATTAGTGGAGATATACACTAAGGGCAAGCTTATGGTACGACCACGGAATGCATATGAATTCTTTGTGAGAGTGAGTAAAATTTTTGTTCAATTGTGTGATGTCCTTAAATTATGTTCAAAAGCATATTTGAATGTGTGGACTAGGACTAGTTATATTCACTCTTTGTTATTGGTGAGGGCACATGATCTCATGAGTAATTGGTAATGTTGTAAACTTTCTTGTTGGATAGCGTGAATTGAGAGAGCTTAGTGGTTACAAGTTAAATTTTGAGGTTTGGTGGTTGCAAATAGGTTGCTGGTATGAGTGATTAACTTGTTATACTTGGGCATGTTTAAAGAAGAGGAAGAATGTGAATTTTTGTATGTTCATATTTGATTGCCAGTATCGATCATAGTCAAGTGGTGAAGTGTGTGGTTTAAAAGTAAAATGCTCCTTGTTAATGAACTTTGTACGTGTTGGAGGGTAGTATTTTGTCCCATTGCTCGAGGACGAGCAAGAATCTAAGTGTGGGGTGTTGATGTTTAGCTTTAAGTATATATATTTTCATATATATCACCTCATATTTTACTTGTATTTCGTGAGTTTTAGATGTTAATTGTGATGATTTATATTGATTTGTGGTGTTTTTATGTGTAGGAATGATTTGGGAGCAACTGGGGACAAAACGCACAAAATTAGAGCGAAAACGCACAAAACCAGAAAAATTACATTTTTGGGCGCCACAGGCAGGGCTTGGCGCCACCTGTGGCGCTGGAGACAGTTTGCTCTTTCAAGGCAGCGCCCTGGTGGGCGCCCGACGCTACTCAGGGCGCCGATGACGGGAATTTATCCTATTTCGATCGGGACTCTGTTAATTCGACCCTAGACCTACCCAACACGTATAAAAGCAAGCCTAAACTCAATTTTGAGGGGAGGACGTGACTTTTAGAGGAAAACACAAGTATAGAGCCGCCGTGGAGGCCGGGTTTCATCTTTTCTTCCACCAAACTTAGTAATTTTTATGTTTCTTTGTATGATTTGTTGTTTGGCTACCATGTCTATGTGGAGCTAAACTTCACGTTCTAGGGTTGTGGTTCTTTCATGAATATTGTTATTCGAATATTGATTTTGATTTCTTAGTTTATCGCATTGGTTTATTTATTCAATCTTGCGCTTAATTATTTGATTGCTTGGTCACCAATTGAATACTATCTACGAATCTAGAGTTGAACTCGAAAGTGGGAATTCTAGATTGCATATAGGATTAAGTAGAGCAAGTTCTTGAACCTGGGCATCGGGGAACGGATTCGGGGTTAGGATAGACATATACCTAATTGCCTTTCTTGGTTAATTTACAGGAATTATAAGTGTGTCCTTGTTGATTCTAACTCCATAGACATATAGGCGTTAGGTTAGCTTGAATAGGCGAGTAAGAACTCGACAGATTCTTATGAGCAATATTAATCCTGTTAACCAATAAACTAGATACATTAATTAGTTAATTCAATTGAAGAATACAATATGATTGTCAGATAGCCATAAGCCTAGATCGTTTTCATTACATTGATATCATAAAAATCTGCTTTTCCCTTGTTCAGAGTTAACTATTTGTTTTCTTTATTTTAATTAGTTTAGAGTAAAATATTATTAGGTTTAATTCTTGTTTAGATAATGATAGTCTAAATTTAGTTAATAGTTAATCACAAGTCCTCGTGGGTTCGACATCCGACTTTTAGTCAATTTATTACTTTTCGCGTATACTTGCGTGTGTGTTTGGTCGCAACAAGACAAAGGATAGGAGGGAGCTGGCTAAGTTTTAATGAAGTTGAGAATTATATGCTAGAATGTAAGGGGAATGAATGACCAAGAAAAAAAAGAAATCTGGTATATTTTCTTTTAAGAAAATGGAATGCAGACATTGTTTGTCTTTCTGAAACAAAGATAAGTGGTCTAACTTAAGAGGATATTAAACAAGTTGGGGGGTCTAGATGGAGTGGATGGGTTGAATTGGGAGCTCAAGTAGTCCAATTTTTTATTATTATTATTTTTTTTGGTTTTTTTTTTTTTTTTTTTTT
>ML438470.1:32002-65341 GCA_005239525.1 Nicotiana knightiana | reverse complement strand
TTTTTTTTTTTTTTTTTTTTTTTTTTTTTTTGTTATCACTCGTCTTTTACCAGATAATTTTATCCACCAAGACTCGGATAATTTAATGGAAAGAAATCTTCTACCCTTCTGTTTCAATTTAAATGACACACTTTCTTTATTTGTTTGTTCCAAAACGAATGACACACAATTTTATATTCAGAAATAATTTAACTTTAAACTCTTAATTTTACCACTTTACCCTTAATGACAAGTTTTTATAGCGACACAAATGTCATAGTCCTTCTAAACTTTTGCCCCTTAATCTTTTAGCTCCACATGTTTCAAAAGTTTTTTTTTTCTTTAAACTTTGTGCCAAATCAACTTATATCATCTAAATTGAAACAGAGGTAGTATTTTTTTTTTAGCTGGAATTTGAACATGATACATCATAATCTTCAACTCACTTCATTGAACACTAGACGATACGTAGGAGAGGATATGATGCAGAGTATCAGTATATACTCGCCATTTTTTTTTAAATACAATGCTTGCACAGTTAATATAATTAACATATAAGCTCTAAAATCTTAAACTCTATATATATATATATATATAATGTTCGAGTTGGATGCTGTGGGTGCTTCCACACTAGAAATTTGGATCCTCTTATACTTTAATCCTCTTCTTGTTTCAAATCAAACGGACGGAGTTTTATGATCTGTCTAATTTGATCAATTGTGACAATATTTTTATTATTTTTCGTTGCAGGGAAAGAGGGGGGTTTGGATTAAATTGCCTGTAGAACATGCCAACCTAGTTAATGATGCAGTCAAGGTAAAATAAAATTAAACAAGTTCCTTTAGCTCACAATATATATATATATATATATATATATATATAATTAACATTGATGAATTATTTGTGTTTCTTATTTTTTTCATGAAATGCAGGAAGGATTTTGGTATCATCACGCAGAGCCAACATATTTGATGCTTGTATATTGGATTCCTGAAATTCCACATACTATTCCTGCAAATGCTTCTCACAGAGTTGGTATTGGAGCTCTTGTCATGAATGATAATGGAGAGGTATATTTATTATACTGCCTACGAGTCCTCGATCATATTAATATATCACAATTATAACATATTCAGTTTGTAAAACAATTAATATTTTGAATCAGGAAGCAGGAGATATTATTTAGTGGGTTTTATTCTAATAAATACATACTTCCTCGGCAAAAGTACGTAGTAATTTAGCAGCACTAGGTAATGAATGTGCCCTAGAAGGCATTAGTATCCCCATGAGGAAAATATGTATGAACGATAACGCTATGGGTCCGGTACCCTAACAGACTATCCTTGTTTTTGTTTGTTATTATATATATAAATATTTTATCGTTCAAAAAAAAAATAATAATAATAATAAATACATGACAATATATCAGGTACTAGTAGTCCAGGAAAAAAATGGGACATTCAAGGGCACAGGTGTTTGGAAAATGCCTACTGGTGTTGTTGATGAGGTGAATGACGATTTCGAATCCTCTTTCCTATTTTGTTTTTAAATAATTGCAACAAAATTCTCAAAAAATCAAACTCTTCCAAACAACAGGGGGAAGATATATGTGATGCTGCTGTAAGAGAAGTGCAAGAAGAAACCGGAGTAAGTTCAATACTAAAGCTTGATGTTAAGCCAATTAATATAAGTATCTGACTATATATTCATCTTTACAAATAATTTCATTTTTAATTTTTATTTTTTTTTTGGCATTATATTATGATTTTCAGATCAAAGCAGAATTTATAGAGTTACTTGCATTCAGGTAATATATATAGGAACATTTCCAGTACTAGAGCTTTATTTTTCCAGATCAAATTAAAGCAGAATTCCTTCTGCTATGAACCTTTTGGCAATAAGACTTAGATTTAATTTTATTACAGGCAAAGTCATAAATCATTCTTCGGGAAGTCCGATTTGTTCTTTGTTTGCATGTTGAAACCACTCTCTTACAAGATCCAGAAGCAAGATTCTGAAATTATAGGAGCACAGGTGTGACTTTCTCATTACCAATTATGGATGAACTTTCCTTAATTTAATCTTTAATATGATTTAGTTCTAACTCAAATCGACATGGTGGTGTATGATGATGATATGAATTGGGTTTAAAGAAAGAAGTGAAGATTCATATAGTCGACCCCAACTTGCATGGGACTGAGGCGCAGTTTTGTGGTTGTTATTTAATTGACATGGTAGTCTAATTATTCATCTATATGTATGCCTTGACCATGGAAAAAGATTAATTAGTTTTAATTTTTGGAGTGGGGAGATTTTGTAGGTTAAATAATATATGATTGGTTTTTATTAAGATTATTAAACAAGATTGTAAGTCTTTATTTATGCTGAAGGATTTCTTATTTTGACAGTCTTATTCCCTTTTTAATATTCGCAGTGGATGCATATGGAGGAATATGCAGCTCAACCCTTTGTAAAGAAGCACGAGATGTTCAATAAAGTAGCAGAGATTTGCTTAGCTAAAAAGAAGAACAAATACAACGGCTTCTCCAAAGTGATTATGACTTCTGCATTTTCTGCAAAGAAGAGTTATCTATACTTCAACGATGGGGAAGTAACATCATCTCAAAAGGGTTGAAGTTGAATTGACAGATTTCCTTTATTCAAAAGAATCAAAGAGGTTACTGGTCAAGTTCAACTTCACACGAAATAATGTAATCACCAAGCAAATTAATTACCATATCTTTCCTTGTTTTCCTTTATTTGTTATTCTTGTCACAAATGAAGTTCTCAATAAGTCCCTACAATTGGCTTTGCTAAAAGTTCATAAGCATTTATGTTTTTTTAGTGTTCACCCTAAAAACGGATAGCAATTAAATTTGTACGCGGTTTAAAAGATACGTGGTTGAATTTAACACAAGTTATAAAAAAAACAGTAAATTACTGAATTGAAATGAGATAAAACGATGATCAAACCAATATGGCGAAGTAATTAAGCCTTGCGTTAGGCTTAAATGCTACTAGTCGGTTTCGATCGACACCTCGAAATATAGCTCGGATCCAACTAAACGACTGAACAACTGAAGAACTCCTAACAATTGCTAAAAGCCAAAGTAAATTTATTGCCTTGATATGTGTGACAATAACATTGACAAAAAATGAAGGGGTTCTGCTCTTTATATAGTAGAGGAGTTTTAACCACAATACAAGTCTAAAAAGGTAAAAATCTTTTCTTCCCTTTCTCCTACGAAAACATGATCTGTAGCCAATACCGAGCGTGCTCCGCGCCGCAATATACGGCTGACGATGGCTATTTCGACTCTCTGTTTTGTCTATTTTAACTGTCTTTCTTTTACCTCGATTCTTCATCTCACTCGAGCTTGATCCTTTCCGGGTTCGGCCATGCCCGAGACTCGTTGTATCGTTCGTCCGCCCCTAGTTCCGATCTATGGGTACCGGCGGTCTCACTCGAGCCAGTAACGTCGTTCCCCGTTCCACAGCGAAAATCGGGGATAACTCTATTCCTGATTTACCCGTATACACATTTTCCCTTCACTTCTCGGAGAGTAGATTATAAGAGCGATGAGAAGTGACTAATTGACCCCGGTTCCTTATCTCGTACATAATGAGCAAGCAGACGAATAGAAACGTCCCATCAGTCACGTCACTCTGAATTTGGACACGCGTCAACCGTCAGTTGAACACCCCCGGTAGTTACTGAATTCAAAACGTTTCGCGATAATTACTCTTTCCCTATAAAAGTTCCGGTTTCCTATTTTCACTTTCTTACTTTCTGACTTTTAAATTTCCTTAAGTTACCCTCAAATTTCTTATATCTTCATTCGTTCATCCATCTTCCAAGTCTCCATAAATTGTTTTTCATATATTCATATCCTCACAGTTCATCTTCAAACCTTCATACTGATCTCGGCCAAATCCACACCACAATTAAGTAGCGAGGCGGTCGATGCAATAATAAACCCAACAAAGGTCGGGATCAAATCCATAGGGAATTAGAATATGGGATTAGGTGTATATCTAAGTTAATTGCAAGTTTTGGCTCAAATTACACTTTCACAAAATTGATTGGTGTTCTACTTCTACTTTACTCTATTATTTGCAAGTATAAACTAAGGGACAATATTTTTGGTTTTGAATTTTTCAAAAGATAAAAGTGTCTAGGGTCGTGACTTCTACCTAGGTGGTTGTCTAATGGGTTCTAAACTCCAGGGCAAGTTCGATTAGTCGGGATCGTAATATAGCAATCACACCCGGGTACTCACCCTATACTTCTCGATAGTTTGAGTGATTTTGTCCAATTAAGATTCTCAATTCCAAATGCATATCTGCACAATATGAGTGATATTAGCTCAAGTCGGGTATTACTATCTCTAGGTTTAACCCTTTAATTAGGGCTATCAATTTCTTGAGTTCACCCCAATTCCTTGTTAGCCAAGATTTTCTAGACTTAGTCCATCTTTCTCAAGTAGAGACTAAGTCAATTAGGCATGAATCAATATTTGCAACCATTAATTCTTGAGTTCTAGCAAGAACTAGGCTAAATGTAACTAATATAATCACAAACAAGCCCTAAATTAAACACCCATCAAATACACACACTAGGGTTGGGTCACAACCCTAGCTAAAAATTTAGCTACTCATGAACATAATAGAAATTAAAGAAGAAATAAAGATAGAATCCATAATATTTGATTATGGGATGAAAATCTTGTGTTTGGAGACAAATCTAGTACAAATCTACTAAAACCAGTAAAAGAAAAAGGGACAGGTGCTCTTCTAAAAACATAACTTAACCTAAAAACGACAAAAAGTCCTATTTATACTAAGCTGAAAATATCTGACAAAAATGCCGATGCGGAGGTTGTGCGGCCGCCCACATGGCTTGAACTGGGATCTGGACTTTAATCTGCGGACCACAAAAGTAAGTGCGGCTGCATCTTTGGCTTCTGCGGCCGCACAAAAATCGTGCGGACCGCATGTCTTCACTTTGTAGTCTTTGGGTCTCTTTTTATGTGGTCCGCGTAATATTGATTGCGGCCACACACTGGCTTCTGCGGCCGCATAAAATTCCTGCGGTCTGCACAACTTCAATTCGAGATTCTCTGAATCTATTCCTCTGCGGTCCGCATACTAGTGAATGCGGCCCCACATTGACTTTTTGTTGTGGCACTATACTTATGCATTCCGCACATCTTTACTTACTCAAACTTCCAAGTCTCCGAACCTCTCTTCTGCGGCCGCACTAGAATTATGTGATCCGCACACTGTGAAGCTGAAGTTGACAGGGTTTCTTCATTATTTTCGGCCGCACACAGAATTGTGCGGTCCGCACTCTAAGCATTTTTACCCTGTTTTTGTCCTTGTCCAATTTTGACTCCTTTTTGAGTTGATTTTCACTTTCTTGGCTCGTTTCCCAATATTCCTGCAATAAAGCTCATTTCATTAGTTTTCAAGATACCTTTAAGCATTTTTGAGCTAAAACTCAAGTAAAAGAGGGCAAATAAGCGTCAAAATCCCTACTTATCAACTCCCTCAAACTTAAGCTTTTTCTTGTCCTCAAGCAATTAAGGCAATTCCCACCTTCATTAGAAAAAAGTATATTTCAGCTGTCCTAAGTTAATTCAGAACACAAATCAATTGGGACCAACAATTACCCATACGCTCATGAATCATTAACAAGCCTATGATTTGAAATTGAAGCACAAATGTCTCTAATGTGACACTTGAGCATCAAGGGTTGATTTTGATCATCAAGGAAGCTCGCACTTTCATGCAAGTCACTGTGGATCCCAAACTCCTCCTCCTACACTTTACGGAAGCTCATCTAACTCACGAATGAAAAGTTCAAAACAATGACTCGAGGAAGATTCACTCATCACTCTCAAAAGAATGTCACAAGCCCGGCTCTAAGTACCATATGCTTGGCCCTCATGTAGATTACCACTAATGTAAGCTTGCTCAGCTCGAAATCACATAGGACTTTTTCGGCATGTGATGAAGGCTTTTGAATTAAGGAGAGTAATATCGAATTGGAATTGATTCATCTTTCCTTTAGCACTTCATATTCTCTTATTGGCTCTTACTTTGCCGACTCTTTGAGTCATTTTCTTTTCTTTTAGGGGGATTAGAGAGACTTGACATCACTCTTTATTTTCCATGCTAATCACAATCTCCTTCTCTGATTTTCCTTTGCTTTACACTTCTTCTTTCTTTTTGCATCATTTTAACTCTTTCACATTATTCACTTTCTTTTTGTGTTTTTCTTTGTTCTTCCTTTCTTTGCCTTTTCCTCTTTTCATTTCTTTTGTCTTTTTGTGCCTTCAAACCATTTTTAAACTCCTCGTCTCTCCCCCAAACTTATGTTCTTGCCATTTGAATCACATAAGTGCTAAAGAAAAGTCGGGTGCCAAGAGAGAGTCACTATAAAACGGTTAACGACTTGTAATGTGGTTATTGAAAATAAAGGCTATAGGCTCAAAAGGGTTTACTAAAGATGTATCATTGGTAGGCCATGGAAAATTTCAAAACGGGTCAAGGAGAGCCTACAATCACTTCTCAACCAAGCTAACTTAGAATTTTGCCTAGAAACACATTCGGGGCAAGCAGACCATTCACACGGGTACTTGGACTTGGAACACAATACCTCATCTCTCACACAACCGGACTGTAAGAGAGACAGAAATCAAGGGTCCACAACAACCGCGTTCAAGATTGAAAATCTCTACACTAAACCATCTGATGATTTCCTAAGTCAATACAAGATTCACAAGGTCACTAACTAGAGCTCTTTCATTACGAAAACTTATTTTTAACCATAAGCACATAGGTAAGTGTGTTGGTACCAAGTGAAACATGATTGAACCTTTTACCCATTACTACTCGTTTTTACCTAAACATCAAAAACTGACTCAGTCCTTTAAGAAGGTTATCACGCCATCCACCGTTGGGAAGAGTCATCCGGTTCACACAAGACCCACCTTTGGAAAGAAACGTGGAATTAAGAAAACTAAAGGCTTATTGTTCGTTAAAACATAAGAAGAAGTTGGCAAATAAAAAAGAAGCTAATAAAGTAATTAAGAAGCTATACTATTAGGAAAGCAAAACAAAGAAGCTATGAAATAAACTACTAAAAGTAAGACAAATGAATATATACAAGGGGGAAGATTATATACATAATGAGGGATAGGATAAACATAAGAGAAAAACCAAAAAAAAAGGTATTTAAGTTATTACAGGCCCAAAAAGTGATCAAATATTATAACATCCATCCAAATCATCAAAATAGACCACCCCCAAATGAAAAATAAGCATTGTCCCCAATGCTTAACAAATATAAGAACATGGAAGGGTAGAGAGTTAATATAAATCCCTAAGTGGTCTCAGTATGCATGCCATCTCCAGCACCCTCAGTTTGTATAACACCCTTAGTACCTTCAGTCTCCTCAAGCTGAATCTCATCATTACCTGGCTGAGGGACAACCGGGTTGTTGAGCATCTGGATCATCTCCTCAGCGGTGTGGGCAGTAGCATCCAACTCCTTAGACTGGCCGGCTGCTGCCTCAGATGCCTCTGGTGCTTCCTGTGCTGCTGGGGCTGCTGTCTCCATGAGTAGGTGAAAAGGTAGATCTCCGGCCGATGTAATCTTGGCTACCTCCTGACTCAACTTTTCCACTGACTTCTTCGATGCCTGAGACTTCCTTATCTTCTTTGTCTGTTTAGCCAACTCCTCAATGGCTGTCCCCTGTGCCACCAGAGTCTCCATGATGATCTTCAGGTTGTCCAGAATCTTCTTCAAAGTCTCCTCTACTGATGGAGGTATCTGTGGGGCAGCTGGGGTAGAGGATTGTGCTGCAACAGCACTGGATATGTCAGCCAACTTTGAAGTAGTTGCCTGCATCAAGTTATTGAGACTCGCCAAGGTCTGGAGACTCGTAGCACAGTCTGTGGATAAGTGGTAGAAGCTGGTATTAATAAAGGAGCTGACGACTTGGATGAAGAAGGTGGTGGCATGGCCGATGAAGAAGTCATGACAATAATGGAGGGCTCAACAGATGGATCTGTAACTACTACCCTTGGCTCTTCAAACTGGCCAGTGGAAGTAGTTGCCTTTACCTTGAACTTCGGGTTGTCGGCATCTTGAAGGCGGTACCATGAGAAAGGATTCTTGGCCTTAACTTTTGTATCAAACGGCCTTGGCTCCACCCTTTGATCATTGAAGTATTCAGTGAGGAAGTTGGGGCAGGGATATGATCTCTCCTCCTTCTGGACAGCTAAGGTAATGTTGGTGGACATGATGGCCCCCATATTTATTGGATACCCAACCATAATCGAAGCTACCAAGACTGCTCGGGGAAGGGGCAGGTTGTTCCCATTTATGCACGGGTCAATTCTGCTGCATACAAATGTCTGCCACCCTTTTGCCTCAATATTTAGGGTGGCTCGGATTATGGGGACCCCTGCTGTGAGCCACGGAGGTGGTGGTCTTCGAGCTGCCAGAATCTCTGTTAACCATGGCCTAGCAGCCTCTCCCAAAGCCAGTTTCTCCAAGTATTGTACGGCCTCCACTTCTTCAAATCCCATGTATGAGTTCAAAGCATAAGAGTCGAACACGATTTTCATATTCTGCACCTTTGTTACCTTGGTACCCTTCTTTATGTGAGCCACATTAGCATAAAATTCTTTGACTAAGTGCTCATTTGCATCGAGGACACTTTGGGTGAACCATTTCCATCCCTTTCTCTCCTAGAATTATCTGAGGACATTTGGATTGTGAATGTCTAAGTCCTTTATCAAAAACTGTCGTTCCAGTGTGAGCGATCTATGGGGCCACAGTTCTCTGAACCTGTTGAAGGCCGTCAGACTGACAAATCTGTCCTCCCACATCTCCCTCCTCCTTGTCCTCTCAAGGCCACCCATTCTAGTGTCACCCCCTCTCCCTTAATCTTGTATATCATCGTCATCATCTACATTGATTGGTGCAGGAGGAGGAGGTGAAGAGGAGGGCTCGGAACCCTTGCTTCCCATATCAGAATCTGCTGAAGAGCTGTCCATAGGCTCATTGTGCAGTTGATAGCGCCTTATAGGTTGTGGAGGATTAGATTGGGATTCAGGCTGGACCTCTATGGATTTACCCTCAGATTCTTCTCCAGATGGAGCATATTCATCGGTGTCAGAGGATTCTAGAGCTGGAGATCTGTTGGCAATCGCTTTCTTGCCTATGATTTTTTGAACGGTAAGAGGTAGGTTACTCTTGCCTCGGTCTCGACCCCGAGAGGGCTCACCCCTCCCTTTGGTGCATCACCTCTCCCATGAGATCTAAACATAGTTTGCAACATATAACAATAGAAATCAGTCAAAATGGAAGCTCATAGTGTATACAATTGCATATTGAAAGGTTGCAGTAAAATGACTCAAGAGAGGTTGTGCGGATCGCACAAAAATGAGTGCGGCTGCACAACCCTAGGTTCAGACTGTGGGTTCTCTGATCTTTCATTAGTGCGGACTGCACAATTTTGATTGCGGCCGCACAACCACGAGTGTGGACCGAACAAAAATGAGTACGGCCGCACAACCCAGGTTCAGACTAATAGGATTTCTGATCATTAAGCATTGCGGACTGCACAAAAATGCTGCGGACCGCACAATTCCACTGCGGACCGCATAATTATGAGTGCGGTCCGCACAAATCAAGAATTAATTTTACCCTAAATCTTACTTGTGCGGACCGCACAAAAATGTGTGCGACCGCATAATTTAAAAATTATAGGCATTGAATTTTAGTTTATGCGCTTTTTTCACAGATGGGCCAAGATATGAGCAATTAAACATGATTAGCTATTTAGCCAAGCTCCCAATTAGCATTTTAGGCACTACCCACATGATTCTAAGCACAAAGACTGACTAACTATTGATATTTTCAGGCATGAGACTAACCCTAGGTAAAAAGAACAAAAATTAATGAAAATAAATGAAAAAATTAACAAAAATCTAAGGATGTAATGAACATTCCAGTAATGATGGATGCAGGTGTGAATCTACACAGATGAAATGCGTGAATTTTGAGAACTAATGGGAAGTGCACTATGCTTGCTTAGGGTTTCAGAACTCAGAGTGGGAAAAGTGTGAATAGTGTATGAAGGTTCTATTTATACCCTAGCTGCGGTGAAAAACTTACCAGAGTGCGGCCGCACAATTTTGAGTTTGATCTGCACTCTTTACCTATTCCTTTGGAGAATTGTTGCGGCCCGCACAAAAGTGTGTGTGGCCGCAGAATTTGTGCGGACTGCACAATTTTTAGTGCGGCCGCAATTTGTTCATAAAATTTGACAGGTCAAACTTCAGAGAGCATTCATTTTTGGCTTTCCATTTATGCGACCGCACACAGAATTGTGCAGCCGCCTAGTGATTGTGCGGTCCACATAATTCTGGTGTGGTCTGCACTTTTGTGATATTTAGCCAATTTTTCATTCATCGTCCCTGCAATGCACACCCCTTCCTGCATACACTTCAAAACTAGTTAGCACAAAACAAAGCCTGCCTAATCTAAAGAAGAAAATCAAGAGAAATAAACACACATGGGTTGCCTCCTAAGAAGATCTTGATTTAACGTCGCGGCACGACGCACGTTACCATCAATCACTTGAAATGGAGCAACGCCACAACGTGGACATCATGAACCTTGCCAAGATAGTGCTTCACCCGGTGCCCATTGACTCTAAACACCTCACCATTCTTATTTTTCGGATCTAAATCACTAAAGGATGTCATGTGTACAACTGCAATGGGCCAGACCACTTGGATTTCAGCTTTCCCGGAAACATCCGCAACCCAGAGTTAAACAAGAGCACAAGATCACCTTCTTTGAATTATTTGTTCCGGATATACTTGTCATGAAGGTACTTCATCTTGTCCTTATACAAGGATGAACTGGAATATGCATGGAAATGGAACTCATCAATCTCATTCCATTGCTCCAACCTAAGATTTGCAGCTACATCTCACTCAAGGTTAAGCTTCTTCAATGCCCAAATAGCCTTATGCTCAAGTTCCACCGGAAGGTGACAATCTTTCCCGAACACTAACCGATACGGATATATACCAATTGGTGTTTTGTAAGCTGTTTTATAAGCCCAAAGAGCATCGTCAAGTTTCTTTGACCAATCTGTTTGGTTGGCATTCATAGTCTTTGACAGAATACTCTTGATTTCCCTGTTGGAGACTTCAACATGTCCACTTGCTTGAGGATGATAGGGGGTCGACACTTTGTGAGTGACACCATACTTGGAGAGAAAAGTATCAAAAGCTTTGCTGCAAAAGTGTGATCCCCCATCACTAATAATGGCCCCCTGAGTACCAAACCTTGTGACTATGTTCTTCTTCAAGAAATACACCATAATCCGAGCTTCATTGTTGGGAAAAGCCACGGCTTCAACCCATTTGGACATGTAATCCACAGCTACCAATATATACGTGTTCCCACATTAGCTCACAAACGGACCCATAAAATCAATGCCCCACACATCAAAAATATCAATCTCTAGGATGGTGGTGAGGGGCATCTCATTTTTCTTGGATATCCCACCGGCCCTTTGACATTCATCACAACGCC
Organism: Nicotiana knightiana; assembly: GCA_005239525.1. Taxonomy (NCBI): domain Eukaryota; kingdom Viridiplantae; phylum Streptophyta; class Magnoliopsida; order Solanales; family Solanaceae; genus Nicotiana; species Nicotiana knightiana. Next base: position 53,736 of record ML438470.1, on the reverse strand, counting down.
TAACAAGATCGCTAGCGTCCTTGTAAAGAGTAGGCCAATAGAATCCACAGCTTAACACCTTTGTAACAGTTCTCGCTCCACCATAGTGACCACCATATGGCAAAGTGTGGGAAGCTTCAAGAATCCCCAATTGTTCTTCTTCTGGCACATCTTTGTCGCGCCCCCCTTTTTCCTTTCCTTTCAGATTGGTCAGGGCTTTCGACCTTATTGGGACAACTCATTTCTTTTTGGGAAATGAGGTATAATGAGTTCGAAGAGTCGCCACCTAACGAATTAAGGCGCGTTAGGGCACCTACTACGGGTCATTTATAACACTAATTGCATCACCATAGATTGGGTAAGGGCTTGAAATTACTTCAAGGGGAAGGTGTTAGGCACTCCTCAAAGTCCACAACTTTGGGTCCCGACCAAACATAGTTTGTGAATTATTCAAGTAGAAAGTAGATAGTCTAAGCACACATATGTAAACAAATAAAGGTCTTAACATATCAGCAGTCCAAGCACATATATGTAAAGCATAAGGAGGTCCTAAGTTGTTTATCCTATAGGATCATATCTGTGAAATGCTCGGTAATCACTCCTCAATAAGGGGCTACACGTTGCATTAGCGCACATGCCATCATATCCTTTTCTACCCATTATTCCCCCCTTAGAGGTTTATTAAGCAAGTTTTGTTTAACGAGCTCTAAGCGTGCTGTTACCCGTCCCTTCCTTGTAGTCCTGGAGGAGTTTAGGACCTCTAAGTCCGGGCAGTTCTAGACAACCCCCTAAGGTGCTAAAAGGGAAAATTCTAGGCGACATGCAAGAACAAGTAGGACTAGCAGATAAGCGACATAAACAGTTAAAAAGCTCAGATTCACCTCCACACATAATGCAAATAAGTTGCACGTCTCAAACACAAACAAAGGAAGTTTTATTAGAAAAGGATCCTAAGATAGGATATCAAAGTGACATCAATGCACAGGAATATGCAACACTGTTTCATACAAACTTTAATGACAGGGCCTTAATCAGTTTATCCATTGATTTTGAACCTGTTAGCTTTTAAGTAGTAAACACACTAAAAACAGTTTTCCAGTTTTATAAAGATTAATTACCTAAGGCTTTCCTAGGCGTGGGACTGCGCATAACAGTTACAAGTTGTTTTAGACAGTTTGAGAATATTTAACCTTCAACAATGCTGTTCTAGGTGATACAAATCTGAGAGTGAAAGGATTGGTACCAGTTTTATTTAGAAAAACATGACAATTATGTGTGAGACTATTTTATACCTTTTCATGGATCAGTAGTTAAACTAGGCGTATTCAAACAAATGCAAACAGAATCCTAGAGCATGGTATTTAATATGCACATAAGAATGGCAGAATTATTAAGACATAATTATGCACACAAGAGTAACAACATTCTTAAACATGATTTCTAAATGCACAGAATTCTTAAGGCATGATTTCTAACTGCACACAAGAATGACAGTTTTATGTCAATGTTATTTATTGTCCTAGGAGAAGGATCTCTATGTGATAGGCTGATACAACGCAAAACATAGATTAATAACATGTGATATGCTTAAGCAGTAAATATGAAGTCCTAAGAACAGGATATTTAATGCATGTTTGGCATGATTTGGATGAACATATTAGTCCTAAAACATGGATTCTAATGCAGATATAAAGAATGTAAAGCCTAAGGCATGTTCTCTACCCAATAGTGTCAACAGTATCATCAGCTACCCCCCCATTTCACTAGCCATCCCCAATATCTGTTTACAAATTAATTATTACTGACCAATAGCTGAATGAATTACATAAAAAAAAAAGTGTTAAACTATAGGGAGCCTGAAGCAGGCCCAGATGTATCCTGAGGATATCAAGCCTCTATAACCTCAAATGCCAAGAGTTTCATAGCCAATTTCATGTCCGAGTGTGTAAGAGTTCCCTAAGGACCTCAAGGATCCCGGGCAGTGCACACACCCACACTTTCATAACAAGAACTGAGTAAGTGCGGTGTGGAAGGGCCAGCCCCAGTGTGCCAGAGTTCAGAGTGATCTCAAAAGGATCCCAAGGCAGTACACACACTAGAGGGGCAGAACCTAGGGACTTAGGAGTAAAGTGAGAGTGCTTGACATAGTTTTGAAAAGGTTTTGATATGAAAATAGTATTGACACAAGACTCAATTAAGTAAAGAGGTTTTATGAAAAATAGGAGTTGATTAGTAGTAAAATAGTTTGAACAAGAACAATGTAAACATTTGAAGAATCAAACAAACAACAAATTAACTCAGAACAAACAGATCACTTAACAACATGACTCACACAGGGATATTGGGAGTCGGGGACGTATACAACACACACAGTGAAACACATAACAAACAAAAGAACAAAAGCCTTTTTAGGAGATTATGGGATTAGGGAATAACTAACAATGCAGACATAGTACATGTATATGAATTTCAGAACAGACATTTAAGGTCATAGTTGTACTAACAGAGTTAAGCATAGAATCAACACTACTTGAGGTAACAAATTATTTTTGCAAAAACAGATTCGTACCAGAAACTGAGTAAACAAACAAACAAACCTTCAAACATACACAAATGGAGTGGAGTCAGGTTGAGACATACTACAAAGGTACTAGGCAGGTTCATAGACATGCTGATAAGTTGAATTAGGAAAGAACAAATATATGCTAAGTGAAACAGAGATTTAAACATGCTAGCTGCATATTCAATTGCCAAATAGTAAACAAGAACAGAACTGGGAATCAGTGAACTAAAGCAGTAACAGAACACATAGGGTTTGGAACTTGAATTGAATCAGAACATACCAGTTAAGGAGAGTAGACACAAAATGTAGAGCGGTGTAATGCAATAACTAGCCTTGGCTTACAGCCTGCTAGTTCAATAGAAGTAGCAAGTAACAAGAAAGAGCAGAAAGCTTTAAGTGTAAGAGAGAGTTTTTGAACTAGTGTTCATTTTTTAGAAGTGAGAATAGAGAAGAGTATATTAGTAGTTAAGAGCAGAGCAGAATAAGGTAAAGGAAATCAGTACTCAATAATTAAGGGAATCACTGAATCAATCACATAAGGAGTTGAGAATAGACTCCTTTAATTAAGGACAATTGACCAAACGATAATAATAGTAGTCTAATTAAAGAAAGAAGTTCAAAACAGACCAAATAAAGGAATTCAGAATAAATAAATCAGGGGTCTAATTTAAGGGAAGAATCATGTAAAGGAATCAGTAAATATACAATAATCAAATAAGGCAAGAATGACTAGTTAGGGTCGTAATCATAGAAATAGGCAAGACTTAGGCATGCAGATCCTTAACAGAGAAAATCGGTGAATCAGAAACTCAAAATAGTACTGATTTAAGGGAAGAAAAGATAGGTTTCCACAAATAAACAAATAGGCTAAACACAATTTCATAAACACACAAAAATCAGTCGAGAAATCAAATCAGAAACCCTAATAGAGACGTACTAGGGTAAAATAATAAGGCATTCAAATTAAACGAAAGAGAAGTCATATGAATCAAAGTACAGAACAAAGTTATGTATCAAATAACACGGATTGACTCAGAATTCAAACATAGTGTCAAAAATTAGGGGTTTTAACATAAAGTAGTTGTAATCGATTAAAACACATAAGCGTCAATGAATAAGCACTTAAAATCAGAAAACGCTTTGAATAAAAGATATTCAAGGAAACCCTAGTTAGGAAGAAATTAAAAGACACTTGAAAATCAGAAGGATTTTCATAAAAACAAGTGAAAAATAGTTTGATCCATCTCAGATCTGAGAAGTTCAAGAGATGAAAGTAGGTTTTCGTAAAAATAACTTAGAGATTAAGATACCGGCTTAGAAACCCATAGGTTTAGGCAAAAAATAGAAATATCTTACTCAAAATAGAGCCAGGCGGCCTGAAACAGGCAAGAACAGGCCCAAGGTGTGAGTGGACCAACCCTCGTTCCTTGAGGGCCTTAGAGACAAGTAATACCGGCATAAGAGAGACATGAGAGGCCTGAGGGTGGTGAGGAAACACCATGGTTGATGGCAAGCTAACACAACGAGAGATTAGGGTTAGGGCAGAGGGGGTTTGAGCGAGAAGGAGAGGGGTGACGGCGGAGAGGGTGAGATGGAATGAGGGGTTTGGGGGTAGGTCATTAGGTTAATTAAGGAAAGAATAAACCTGGACTGTTGATAAAAAATGATCAACGGACAGGATTTGGGCGGATTGGGTCAGGTAGGATTTAGGTTTTGGGCCTGGGGTCTTTGGGCAAGGATTGAAATAAAAATTGGCTATTTGTTAAAAACCCAAGATAAATTAAATAAAAATAATTTATAAATATAGTTACTAATTATAAAAATGAATTTCACGCATAGAAATATTTTAAAAAAAAATTATATTTAGTATTTCAAAATACAAAAGACTAATTTCTGGTAAACAATAGTACAAAATTATATACATAGGCTATAATTGAAAAGTCATTGCAATTATAGTCAAAAGGTGCCAATTTGGCTATTTATGGAATAATTTGGTCTTAATAGGACCATAAATAATAAATTATATCAGGAAATTCCTTTGAAATCATTTGTAATGCAATTTTATAATTTTTTATTGGAAATAAAATATTGGACAAATTAATAAAAATGTAGAAAAATTATGGAAAAATACCAATTGCTATCAATGCATTATTTTGAAGGTATATATGCAATTAAAAATATTTTGGGAAAATCGGGTATCAACAGCTGCCCCTCTTTACTCGGAAAGGATGAAAGAGTTGTGGGGTAAAGATATGATGGCCAATTTTGACCGAGCGAAACGGTTAGAGAGATTTAGGCTGCACCCTGTCTTCTAAGCTGCCTACATATCCCTGGTTTTACAGGAATTAGGCCGTATGTAGTTCCGGATTCATCAGCGAGATATACCGGTGAAGTCATTGCAAGAACGGACACAATATCTAGGGATAGGTGAATGAATGGTTCACGAGAGAGGTCAGGTTTGATATAGTTGAGGGAACTGGAGCGGGATCGCTCCTGCTTGGATAACAGTTTCTTACTGGGTCACATGCAAATAGAGATAATACGAGCATATATTTGTGCGAAAATTTAAACATGATGCAGATTCCTGTTGGTCCATGAGAGTTGTCTTCGGACGGTTGAGGATGACGTCCTTGGACCATAACGTCCTGGGCCATGAGTTGATTAATGAGATTCACAGGCCATTAAATGATGTTCTCGGGCCATGAAGATGGTGCCTCCGAACTATGACGCCTTTGACTAATGATATGCAAATTTTGAGAGATTCTCAGGCCATGACATGGTGTCTTCCAGCTATGAGGATGATGCCTTTAGACTATGGCGCCATTGGACAGGTTGGTGATATTTCAGCCTATGAGATGCAATAATATGATGTCAACAAGACCGAGATTAGTCTTGTGAAGCGGATGGCAGAGCTTAGCCCGAAAGAAAAGCAAAGGAGAGACAACGCTTAGTCTCGGCGAAAGAATGTAAATTGGAGGCAGAGCATAGCCTTATGCAGGTATGGAGACAAAGCTTAGTCTCATGCAAAGGAAGGAAGAGATTAGCCTTATGGAGATGCGGAGGCAGAGATTAGCCTTGTGCAGGATGGAGACAGAGCTTAGTCTCATGCAAAGGAAGGCAGAGATTAGCCTTATGTATATGTGGAGGCAGAGTAGCTTGTGCAGGATGAAGACAGAGCTTAGTCTCATGCAGGGGAAAGGCAGCGTTTAGCCTTATACAAAGGAAGGCAGAGATTAGCCTTATGCAGAGGAAGGCAGAGATTAGCCTTATGCAAAGGGAAGGCAGCGTTTAGCCTTACGCAAAGTGAAGGCAGAGATTAGCCTTATGCAGGGGAAAGGTAGCGTTTAGCCTTATGCAAGGTGAAGGCAGAGATTAGCCTTATACAGATGAAGGCAGAGATTAGCCTTATGCAAGGAGAAGGCAGAGATTAGCCTTATGCAGATGAAGGCAACGATTAGCCTTATACAGAAAATAGAATGAATAGAAGATAGTGGCAGAATTTCTTAGCTGGTAGTAGATTTCAATAACGCGATCGTTGTGAGGATTGTGACACTGCGGCATGTCTATCCTTTGTCCCTGCATCCAAATTAAAATCGTGAGTTTGTAGATGGGGGAGGTTGATTCGTGTCCCCGCTGTCTTTGCTTATCCTGCTTTGCTTGGTCTGATGATATTGTTTGCATCATCGGGGTAACGTTTGGCTAAGCATAGTTACCTTACAAGCAAGCATGCATAGTTTTGTAAAGACATAGTAAAAATGTACTTTAAGAATTTTAGATGAACCGACGACCGTGAAAAGATCCGAGACATTGAAACCTCCTTTGCCATGGAATTTTGAGGGTCCTCCTCAAAATTTTGCCCCAGTTATATGGATTGACATCTCCGACTGTTATACGTGCTGCGATCGGCTGAACTTGCTTCAGAATTTGAGGGTCCTCCTCAAAATTCTGCCCCAGTTTCCAATTGTGGGGGGAAATACGATTTTTATTGGTTTGTGGTCGACCCACAGGGCTGCCTACGTATCCTCTCTTAAACGGATATATCACGACCCAAAATCTAAACTGGCCGTGATGGCGCCTATCGTGGTACTAGGCTAGCCAAATTTACTGAAAATATCATAACTTCCCATTTAATACATAAATTATCCTATGTTTCATAATAATTTCCACTTTTAAGCATTTCAAAACAATAAAAATGATCAGAACGTCTAAACACAGCCCCAACATCTGGAGTCAACTGTCATGAGCATCTAAGAAGTGATACAGTCTAATACTAATTCTCTACTACAACAAGTCTGGGAAGTAAAGTAAAATGACAGAGTAGGAAGGAGAAAGAGTAGGCTGCAGACGCCAAGCAGCTACCTCACAATCTCCGAACAATGCTCCAACTGGGGTAGCTCAACTATCACTCTACCCCGGTACCTGAATCTGCACACAAGGTGCAGGGAATAACGTGAGTACGCCAACTTAGTAAGTAACAACCATAACTAAAGACTTGAGTGCAGTGACGAGCATTTTTAAAGATCATGTAAAAACCATATAATAAGTAACTGTAGAAGTGATTAAACTCAAGTCAGGAATCTACATTCTGAATATTTCACAAAAACTCCAATTTTCCATTTTATAATTCGTATAAACGTTTGTTCAACATTTTTCAACTGAGGCTCAGTGTAAAAAAGAGTGAAAATAACAGTTTCATAAAATATCAGTCGCTCGGGTACAGTGTCACTCACGAATAAGCCTCTCGGGAAAGCCTCTCAGTCACTCATGACTCTACTCTCATAAGTCAATGCTCACACTTAGCACTCTCACCCAACAGGTACCATATATAACCGCTGCGGCGTGCAGCCCGATCCATAATAGTAACCCGTTGAGTTGTGCATCCCGATCCATAATAGTAACCCGCTACGGCGTGCAGACCGACCCATAATAGTCGACTGCGCTCACTGGGGGTGTACAGACTCCTGGATGGGCTCCTTCAGCCCAAGCGCTATATCGTTGCGGCGTGCAGCTCGATCCAATATATATATTTGTGATGACCCAAAAGGTCATCCCGTATATTCTAGTTAGTTCTGTGTTCCGAGGTCGTGAAAACCTCCTTCTATCTCACCTCGATTTGCATGCGCAGCCCGGGCTTGTAGCCGGGAAACCTTTATGTGAAAAACTGATAAAAATGATAGTTTTGTATTAGAAATTTGAATAAAGTTGACTTTAGTCAACGTTTGTGGTAAACAGACCGGGACCCGGGCCCGTGATTTGACGGTCCCAGAGGATCCGTAGGAAAATATGGGACCTGGACGCATGCCCGGAATCGAATTCCGAGGTCCCAAGTCCGAGAAATAAATTTTGAAAGATAATTGTTTTCTGAAAAATATAAAGGTTTTTGAAAAGGAAATTTGAGGTGAAACCTGTGATATCAGGCACGTATTATGGTTCCGGATCCCGGTACAGGTTCGATATGATTTATATGTGTTATCTGTGAAATTTGGTAAGAAACAGACTTAGTTTGAAGTGATTCAGACCTTAAATGCAAAACTTAATGTTTATAGAAGTTTTGAAGAATTTCATGGATTTTTAGTCTAATTCATCGTTTTAGTGGTTTTTATGTAGTTTGAAACCTCGAGCGAGTCCGTGTTAGGTTANGTTTCGGATGCCCATCGGATGATATTAGCACTTGGAAGACAGCTGAACCATTGCTGGTTCTGGTGTCTCGCACCTGCGATGGACCTTCCGCAGGTGCGGCGAGGAGCTCGCAGGTGCAGACTTGAACCAATCCCCCAATCCTCGCAGGTGCGGTGTGTTTTCTGCAGATGCGGAGCCGCAGGTGCGACCATTTGACCGCAGGTGCGACACGATGCCTTTTAGTGGGTTTTCGCACCTGCAATTGTATTTCCGCAGATCTGGGACCGAAGGTGCGGTCCCAGGGGCGCAGGTGCGGATATTCCTGGGCAGACATATTATATTCCAAAAATCGGGGTTTCGCCACTTTATCATATTTTGATCTCTAGAGCTCGGACCATTGCAATGTTTGATGGGTTTTTCACACAATTCGAATGGGTAAGTGTTCTTCAACTAGAATTAAACATATTTCAGGAATTAATTCTTGGTTTTATCATATAATTTGTGATTTAAGTTGGGAAAATTTTGGGTTTTGAAAGAAAATTCCTAAATTGAAAAATCATGATTTGAGGGACCAAATGGTATCGGAATTTGATAAAGTTAGTATGGGTGAACTCGTATCGGAATGGATAATAAAAAACTGTAAACAATTTTGGGTTCCGAGGTGCGGGCCCTGGGGTCGATTTTTATAAATTTGCAAAGATTGAAACTTTATTATTTGGAATCGTTCCTTATACGTTTTATATGTATTTTGAAGTTGTTTTAGTGATTTTGAGCCGTCCGGAGACCTTCCCGCCCGACAGGTCTATTTTTGAGTATCGAGTTGTCGTCTTTGAGGTAAGTATCTTATCTAACCTTGCGTGGGGGAACTACCCCTTAGGATTGAGTCTTCTATGTTGATTTTAGTCCGTGTACGCGAGGTGACGAGTGCGTACTCGGACTTATTTGCAAATAGATTGCCCTTTAGGGATTTTAGGTCCTTATGTTCCCCATATATGAATTGAACTTGTATTATATCCGAATTCCTGATTTCTAGTTTCATCTCTTCTTGCTCAAATTAGAAGTACTTGCCTAATATTCCTTGTTTCTTATATGATCTTAATTGACTTAAATGAAGACTTTATTTTTCCTACCGTTATACTATATCTTCCTTCACGTGCTGCCTATGTGACTAAAACTAGTATAATCTCGCCCTATAAATGTCTAACAAGTAATTCGGAATATCTATACGTTGGTCAAACATGCCTGTGAGTCGTACATTGTGATTTAAATGATTTTCCCCTCAAGTACTACTTAAGTTTAATTGATGACCGCCCATGTTGATGGTATTTCTCTGATGCTGCCTATTTACTGAGAATTTGTTTAAACTGAGTTTATTCGGTGAAGCTAATTGTCTAAGTGAGATTGGTTATAGCTGATTCCCTTGTCGGGATGATTTGGTTTCTTGGTTGCGAACTTGAATAGATAGAATCGTTGTTATATTTGTCTTGTTTTCCCCTCGTTATGTTGTTCCTCTTTGTGCTTGGCATTTCTTTCAGTGGCTACTTCTCATGAATGATTTTTTTACCATTTTGTGATTTAAGTCCTTGTATTGATTTTCTCATCGCACTTCACATTTGGTCTTGTTTGCTTTTGCGGCGGTTGTGGAAATATATGTTGTTCTATCGCATTCTGGTTGTTTTCCCTCAATGGCTGCATTGCATATTTAAATTGGGACTATGGACAGAGATTCCGGAAGCTTTCCCCTTGTACTGCATTGTATATTTAAATTGGGAATACGGACAGAGTTCCGGGAGCTTTCCCCCTGTACTGCATCGTATATTTAAATTGGGACTACGGACAGAGATCCGGGAGCTTTCACCGTGTACTACATCGCATATTTAAATTAGGACTACGGACGAGATTCCGGGAGCTTTCCCCTTGTACTGCATTGCATGAAAAATTCTTAGTTGCGGACTGAGTTCCGGTGCTTCTATCATTGAGGAGATTTGGATTGAAGAATATACATATATATTGAAAAATATAGCTGAAAAGCAATTATTTCCAGGAAAATTTATATCTGAAAGACTTCTGTTTCGAAAGTATAATTGAAAGGTATTTGTCTTGCAGAAAAAAAAAGATATTTGAAAGAGTAGTATTTGGGAAAGTATATTTTGAACACCACGTATTTTGATGATATTTGAAAAAGCAGTATTCTGGAAAATATATTTGAAAACCACGTATTTGAAGAGACTATGTTTTAAAGATTTCTCTTTATAAAAATATATAAATATACATTCAGAGAAAGTATGTTTCAAAGAAGAAATTTCTCTATTCCGAAATGATTATATCTTTAAGGTTTTCAAAATTAACTCACGATTTAAAGGTTTTTACTCGAAGGTTTGACCAGTTTTATTGAGTTTATTGGCTAAGGCCTGACGTGAATAAATTGATGCAGTGCCGAATTGCTAGTGCTTTTATTGGGTTGTGATTCCCACTATTTGGATTGCATTCTTTCCATTCTCTTTGTGTATTTTGATTATGATGTCCGTTGATCGTAATTAGTGAATTTTCTTCCGTATTATTCGTTCGTATCGTTAATTATATTGAAAAATCTTCAGATAGATATTATGTTTCGATCATTTATACATTTATGCCTTTTTACTTATTAGACCGGTGGTGTATTGACTAGTCCTCGTCACTACTTCACCGAGGTTAGTATTGATACTTACTGGGCACCGCTGTGGTGTGCTCATACTATATTTCTGCACATTTTTGTGTGCAGATCCAGGTTATTGTTGTTAGTAGCTGTGCAGATCATTGCTGAGAAGACTCAAGGTAACCTGCTGCGATGTTCGCAGGATTTGGAGTCACCTTTTTGTTTTTATTTCTATTCGACTGTACTTACTTATTCCTGGACATTTGTATTTAGATTTGATAAAAATATTTCATGGAGTTTATGACTAGTATTTACCGGGTTTTGGGAAATTGTAAACTATGTCAAGAATTCTATTTTGAAATTGTTAAACTTCTTTTGTTATTGTTGTTGTTCAGTGGAAATGTTAGGCTTACCTAGTCCCTAAGACTAGGTGCCATCACGATACCCAACAGAAGGAAATTTGGGTCGTGACAAGTTGGTATCAGAGCTATAGGTTCATAGGTGCTACGAGTCATAAGCGAGTTTAGTAGAGTCTTGTGGATCGGTACGGAGACGTCTGTACTTATCTTCGAGAGGCTACATAACTATTAGGACAATTTCACTTCCTTCATTCCTATCGTGCGAGTTCATTAATCTTGAAGTTTGAGATTATTGTTCCATTCTCTCACCGATGGTGTGGACACGAGCGACGGTTCCTGATGATGTTACCCCGAAGCAAATGTCGCAAGGGTCAGAGGTAGAGGCCAACAAAGAGCACGTGTCGCAGTTAAGATGCCTACCAGAGCAGCCGTTGAGGAGTCGTCAGTAGTTCTAGTTCAGGTACTGGGGGCGCCTGTTACTACCCCGGACTTCAGGAGACCTGAGCGCAGTTTTGAGTACAATTGGTACATCGACTCAGGCTGGGTTGATTTTTTTTTTTGCATCAGTTGCTTCACAGATAAGAGAAGGAGTTCAAACTCCCACCGTCTACACTCCAGAGCAGCGAGATCATATTGGTCCGGTTCCAGTTGTCATGGTAGCACAGCATGTGGTTTCAGTTCAGCCCGTGGTTAGGACAACAACATCGGAGGTAGATCACCTAGGGATTTAGAGGTACTGGAAGTACCACCCTTCTATATTTCAGTGGATTGGCGACGGATAATGCCCAGGGTTTTCTGGAGGAGTGTCACCATATTCTTCGTACTTCGGGTATTATGGAGACGAGCGGGATTACTTTTGTCACGACTCAGATTCAGAGTAGTGGATTGATCTGTGGTGGCGACATATGAGTTGGGGTAACCTGGTCGAGTTAGCTTCACTAGCGTGGATTCAGTTTTCGGAGATGTTTTGAGAGAGGTTGCACCTCAGTTTCGTGGGGATGTACGGCGCGTGGAGTTTGAGCAGTTGCATCAGGGCGCCATGTCACTATTGGGGTATGCCGTTAGATTCAGTGAGTTGGCCAGATATACACCTCACTTGATTGCTTCAGTTAGGAGGCGAGTCCGTAGATTCATTGAGGGACTCAGGCATGGTAGAGAATTTTGGTCCAACCAGTTCAGTTTCATTACCAGCTTCGCATGGGAGCTTTTCAGGTACTCATGGGTGTTGGAGGATCCGTATTATATGTCTTCCACAGCCACATCGGCGTAGAGATTGTTTTCAGTGTGGGGATGCTAGCCACAGGGTGATAGATTGTCCCTGGATCCAGCTAGGGTGTGGTAGCAGGGTATTCAGGTGAGTAGAGGGCGCCTAAGAGGGGGAGACCCGACCCATTGTTGTGTTGCATATAGTAAATAGAGGCCGTTGTGCCAGATATCATCACCCAGGTATGTGTTGATGTATTGCAGAGGGGCACCGATTGTATTTCATTATAGCTCTGCCAGTCGGGACGAGTTCCCTTATTTGTTGTTTCATTTATGAGTGAGTTTCATGTTCTGCACTCTATTTTTGTGCTTGCTCCTTTTAGGAGATTCTATGAGTAATAGCCCGTGTCTATCATTGTTTTATTCATCCTTGCTAGTGGTGAAACTGGAAGTGAGTCCATGTCATCCCTCGTGGTAAGCTTTATGTGATTCTCCTGAATATTTTATTTTCGAGCTGTGATTTGATACTCCATTGAGATGTGAGTAACTGAGCGCTATGATTTTGTTAGCCGAGATGAATTAGCGGGAGATCTCTATTGGTATGATATATATTCGACATGTGACGTAGAGTTGAGGGAGAGACTCTCGTGATTCTTTGTGATTTGATATGTTCGGACCGGGCTGATTACCGCGGTGGAATTTTTATCAGGATGGCATCCTTGTGATTTGTTCATATGCATTGCTTCTTCCTTGTTATATTACTTTTGGTAAGTCAGTATTGATAGAGAGTTATGCCTATGGTTTTGTTTGATAGTACCTTTATATGCTTCTACTTTTCATACTAAGTCATTTCTTTATGTGCTTCTTCAGTTTAGTTTGCGGGATGTGTGCCCGGTGGTGTTAGCTGTGACTCAGTGATTCGGGTGTTTAATGATGAGGTCTTCATGTTTATTGCATCATTATCGGTACTATGGGATTTGGAAGCAGAGTTCTTCCATATGTGTGACTAATTCCCAATGTTGAGTTAATTTCGGGCAGTTATTGTGATGAAAAGTGCTATTGAGCCTATGTGTGATGTACTATGTTGTGTGGTCGTGCTTTATGGGCGTAGACATGAGTTGATGCAGCTGGTTGAGGCTAATGCCGGATATGGATTTAGAATCGGGTCTTTTGGAAATGAGTAGAAAGTGAGGAATTGAGGTATGAGGCTTATCGATGATGATGAGGAGGTTATATGGAAGATGTGATGGTGTCATCAAGCTTATGTAGGTTGGGGTGACGTGGGATCACCCGCGGGTGTTTGTTGGAAGTAGTGCTCAGTCAGTGATTGGATGGGTTCAAAGTGAATATTAGCACGTTCGAGGACGAACGTTTGCTTAAGAGGGGGAGATTGTGATGACCCAAAAGGTCATCCCGTATATTCTAGCTTATTCTGTGTTCCAAGGTCGTGAAAACCTCCTTCTATCTTACCTCGATTTGCGTTCGCAGCCCGGACGTGTAGCCAGGAAGCCTTTATGTGAAAAACTGATAAAAATGATAGTTTTGTATTAGAAATTTGAATAAAGTTGACTTCAGTCAAACTTTGTGGTAAACATACTCGGACCCGTGATTTGACGGTCTCGGAGGGTCCGTAGGAAAATATGGGACCTGGGCGCATGCCAGGAATCAAATTCCGAGGTCCCAAGATCGAGAAATGAATTTTTAAAGAAAATTGTTTTCTGAAAAATATAAAGGTTTTTGAAAAGTAAATTTGAGGTGAAACCTGTGATATAGGGGCGCATGTGCGGATATTGCTGGGCAGACAGATTATATTCTAAAAATCGAGGTTTCACCATTTTTATCATATTTTGACCTCTAAAGCTCGGACCATTGCGATTTTTGATGGGTTCTTCACATAATACGAATGGGTAAGTGTTCTTCAACTAGAATTAAACATATTCCATGAATTAGTTCTTGTTTTTATCATATAATTTTGTGATTTGAGTTGGGAAAATTGTGGGTTTTGAAAGAAAATTCCTAAATTGAAAAATCATGATATGAGTGACCAAATGGTATTGGAATTTGATAAATTTTGTATAGGTGAACTCGTATCGGAATGGGTAATCGGAAATTGTAAAAATTTTCGGGTTCCAAAGTACAGGCCCGGGGTCGACCCAAATTTGCAAAGATTGAAACTTTTGTTGAATCAAGTCATTGCATGATTTTGAAGATTGACAAATGCCAACTCAGTTGAACCAGGTCCATCAGGGCAAACATAGTCAAACATACCCAGTGGCACGAGAAGCATCCATGCACAGGAGATAAACATTATCTTTGAACTAAGAGGTTATCTCCTAAGCGAAAATGTTGCAAATTGATAAGAAGATGGAGGTTTATTTCAAGTAGGACAGAATCGAGATCAAGGAAGTTGAGATAAACTCAAGGAAGAGTTGTATTAGAACTGAACGACAATGTCTCAACTACTAATTCAATAAAATGTTGAAGCATTCCTGCTGAAAAAATAACTCAAAAACACATAAGTGAAACAAGAACGGAAAGCAAAATTACCAAAGCAATTTGGCAAGCAGAATCCTTGTGCGACACAAAATCTACTTGAACTAGCTAGAAGAACCAGTTCCATCTGTTGTCTTGAGTTTAGTTGTTTGTAGTAGGTGATTACATATTGTATCTTTCAGCTTTATCAAGAAGCAATTGTAATAGGTACACACTGTTCAAGTTATAGTTAACTTGAAGTTTGTCGCAAATAGCTAGAGGCTAGTTTGCCACAAAGGGATTAGAGTTAGTCCTTAGGTTTACTGAAGAGTTTATTTTGTAAATGTTGTTTGGCTCGTTGACATAGTGAAGAGTTTAGGTAAATCCTACTGGGAAGTAGGTCGTGGTTTTTTCACCTTGAGCCAGGTGTTTTTCCACGTAAAAACTGTTGTGTTCTTTAGTTTTTACAATTACTTTTCCGTAAACTGTAGGAGTTGGAACACCAAGAAGAACCAGTTTCTTCTATAACAACAACACTCGAAAATTGGACACCACACAAATCACCCCCTCTTGTGTGGTATTGACGCATAAAACATCAATTGGCATCAGAGCGGGTTATCTTTGAAAAGGCTAACACCTTGGAAAATATCAAAATGAGTGCACCACCTGGAAACTGGGAGGGTCAATCAACTGCAAGGCCACCACTCTTTAATGGCTAGTATTACTCCTGGTAGAAGAACAAGATGAAGGATTACCTGATTGGAGAAGACTATGAACTATGGGACATAGTCATGATGGTCTTCTAGCAACCATGAAGAAGACTGTTGAAGGAGAAGATGTACCAAAAACTAGAGCTGACTACACTGCTAAGGATCTGAAGAAATGGGAGAAAAATGCCAAGGCCAAAAAGTGGCTAGTTTGTGGACTAGGTCCAGACGAGTATAGCAGGATGCAAAGCTGCACCACTGCCAAAGAAATCTGGGATACCTTACAAGTAGCTCACGAAGGAACACCTCAAGTGAAAAGATCAAGAGGTACTCTACTATACTCTCAGTATGAAAACTTTACTATGAAAGAAGGAGAGACAATTCAAGAAATGTACACAAGGTTCACAACTCTGACCAATGCACTTAAATCTCTTGGTAGAGTCATTCTTGAAGAGGACAGGGTAGAGAAGATCCTGACAAGGGTCTTACCAGTTTCCTGGGAAAGTAAAATCACTGCTATCCAGGGATCCAAAAATATGGCAACCCTTAGATTGGACGAGTTAATTGGAAACCTCACTGCCTATGAACTTAGAAGGCATAATATGAAAATAGATGCTCCAAGGAAGGAAAGGAGTCTAGCACTGAAAACTATTGAAGGAGAAGATCTGGAGGAAGATGAGATGGCAATGATTACCAAAGAATTCAGAAACTTTCTCATGAGGAAGAAGGTCATCTCTAGAGGTGGAAACTACAACAAAGAAAAAGCTCCAGAAAGGCCAACCAACGACGGATGCTACAAGTGTGGAAAGACTGATCACCATATCAAGAAATATCCTCAGTGGGAAGTGGAATGGAAAAAGGAGAGGTTTGAAAGAAGGAACAGGAAGAAGGAACAGGTCCAACCCAAGAAAACCACAACAAAAGCTATGGTTGCTGCTTGGGGGGAAAGCTCAGATGAAGAATCAGAAGATGGTGAGAACGAAGAACAGGAACTCACGGCAATTGGCGAATCTGATGAGGAATCATATGAAGAACCAGAGGTTCAAGTGAGAGGAAGCAGCCAAATGTGGTACTTGGATAGTGGCTGCTCAAAACATATGACAGGGAACAAGGAACAGTTCCTTTCACTTGAAAACCTCAAAGGAGGAAATGTCTCCTTTGGAAATGGAAAGAAAGGTGAAATTATCAGGGTTGGTAAGGTAGGTAAGGATGACACACGTTCCATTGAACATGTGTACTTGATAGATGGCTTGAAATATAGCCTGATCAGTGTGTCACAATTGTGTGACAGAGGTAACCTAGTTGCTTTCACTTCCACAAAATGTTTTGTGATTAACCTGCTTACTGACAAGATTGTTTTGCAGGGAAAAAGAATGAATAACATCTATGTCATAGACTTGTCCACACTATCAAAAAATGAACTCACTTGCTTAAGTGTGTTGGACAGTGATCCCCTCCTTTGGCACAAAAGGCTTGGTCACGCAAGTCTAAATCAACTCAACAAATTAGTCTCTAAGGACTTTGTGGTAGGGCTTCCTAACACTNGAAGATCTGGAGGAAGATGAGATGGCAATGATTACCAAAGAATTCAGAAACTTTCTCATGAGGAAGAAGGTCATCTCTAGAGGTGGAAACTACAACAAAGAAAAAGCTCCAGAAAGGCCAACCAACGACGGATGCTACAAGTGTGGAAAGACTGATCACCATATCAAGAAATATCCTCAGTGGGAAGTGGAATGGAAAAAGGAGAGGTTTGAAAGAAGGAACAGGAAGAAGGAACAGGTCCAACCCAAGAAAACCACAACAAAAGCTATGGTTGCTGCTTGGGGGGAAAGCTCAGATGAAGAATCAGAAGATGGTGAGAACGAAGAACAGGAACTCACGGCAATTGGCGAATCTGATGAGGAATCATATGAAGAACCAGAGGTTCAAGTGAGAGGAAGCAGCCAAATGTGGTACTTGGATAGTGGCTGCTCAAAACATATGACAGGGAACAAGGAACAGTTCCTTTCACTTGAAAACCTCAAAGGAGGAAATGTCTCCTTTGGAAATGGAAAGAAAGGTGAAATTATCAGGGTTGGTAAGGTAGGTAAGGATGACACACATTCCATTGAACATGTGTACTTGATAGATGGCTTGAAATATAGCCTGATCAGTGTGTCACAATTGTGTGACAGAGGTAACCTAGTTGCTTTCACTTCCACAAAATGTTTTGTGATTAACCTGCTTNTGGTAGGGCTTCCTAACATTAAGTTCAAGGAAGACAAAGTTTGTGAGGCATGTGCAAGGGGGAAGCAGGTAAGATCCTCTTTCAAAAGCAAGAAAATGGTCAGTACCTCCAAGACG
The DNA here is from genome assembly GCA_005239525.1 of Nicotiana knightiana. Lineage (NCBI taxonomy): Eukaryota > Viridiplantae > Streptophyta > Magnoliopsida > Solanales > Solanaceae > Nicotiana > Nicotiana knightiana. The sequence goes on along the minus strand of ML438470.1, from coordinate 35,853 downwards.
TTGGAACTGGTTCATATGGACTTATGTGGTCCTATGAGAACTCTGAGCAGAGGTGGTAAGAAATATGTAATGGTGCTAGTTGATGACTACTCAAGGTTCACTTGGACCTTATTTTTGACATTTAAAGATGAAGCATTTGATATGTTCACTTCATTTGTTAGAAAAACTCAAAAACAGTTAGGAAATCAACTAGCATCAATAAGATCTGATCATGGTACTGAATTTGAGAATGCAAAGTTTGCTGAATTCTGTGATGAACATGGTATAAATCACAACTTTTCTGCCCCTAGAACCCCACAGCAAAATGGGGTTGTTGAAAGAAAGAACTGAACTCTTGAAGATATGGCTAGAACCATGCTTCTTTCTAGAAAAACTACCCCATAGCTTCTGTGCAGAAGCAATAAACATTGCATGCTACATAATAAATAGATGCATGACCAGGCCACTGGTAGAGAAAACTCCTTATGAATTACTTAAAGGGAGAAAGCCCAACATATCCCACCTTACGTCTTTTGGATGCAAGTGCTTTGTGCACAACAATGACAAGGATTCCTTAGGTAAATTTCACCCCAGAAGTGATGAGGGAGTATTCTTGGGATATTTATCACATAGCAAAGCTTATAAAGTATATAACAAAAGAACTATGTGTCTAGAGGAGATTGTGCATGTTGTTTTTGATGAAACTAACACTCTATCTGAGAGACAGGAACCAGAAGATGAGGAGCTTGGACTGGTCATAAGTAGTGAACAAATTGAAGCAATCATGGAAGATGGACCAGGTCCAACTACCCCAAGCAACATGAAGGGGGGAACTCAACAACAAATCACTCTGGACCTTGGCCCTGATCCTTCTCCACAACAATTGGTGCTCAAACCACACAGATATCAAAACCTCATCCTCTTGAGATGTCATAACAGATTGAAATCCAGAATCAAAACAAGATCATCCTTGAAAAATCTATGTGCGTTTGATGCCTTTCTATCCTTAATCGAACCAAAAAATATTAATGAAGCTTTACAGGATGCCGACTGGGTAAATGCCATGCAAGAAGAGCTGAATCAATTTGAAAGAAGTCAAGTATGGCACTTAGTACCCAGACCACTAGACAGATCAGTGATTGGCACAAAGTGGGTCTTTAGGAACAAACTCGATGAGGATGGAACGGTTACAAGAAACAAGGCCAGACTGGTTGTCCAAGGATATAGTCAAGAAGAGGAAATTGGCTATGATGAGAACTTTGCACCTGTGGCAAGACTGGAGGCAATCAGACTTCTTATAGCATTTGCTGCATACATGGAATTCACTCTCCATCAGTTGGATGTAAAGAGTGCTTTCCTTAAAGGCTATCTAAAGAAAGAAGTATTTGTAAAACAGCCTCCAGGTTTTGAAAGCAAGGAGACACCTGACCATGTATACAAACTTGACAAGGCTTTGTATGGACTCAAACAAGCACCAAGAGCATGGTATGAGCGGCTATCAAAATTCCTGCTAGAACATGGATACAAACGAGGTAAAATTGACAGTACCTTGTTCTTAAAGGAAAAAGGTAAGGATCTCCTGGTTGTGCAAATATATGTGGATGATATCATATTTGGGGCAACCTCTGACAAATTGAGTAAGGAATTTGCTAAACTTATGGGGAGTGAGTTTGAGATGAGTATGATGGGTGAGCTAAACTTCTTTTTAGGCTTGCAAATCAAGCAAAACTCAAATGGAACAATGATCCATCAACAGAAATATGTGAAAGAATTACTCAAAAGATTTAAAATGGAAGACTCAAAAGAAATTGACACCCCCATAGCCACAACTACAAAATTAGATGTGGATGAACCTGGTTCATTTGTTGATCAAAAGCTATACAGAGGGATGATTGGGTCTTTATTATATCTCACTGCCATCAGACGTGATATTGTTTTCAGTGTAGGACTGTGTACTAGGTTTCAGGCAAATCCAAAGGAGTCTCATCTAACTGCAGTGAAGAGAATTCTGAGATATCTGAAGGGCACTACTGATTTATGTCTTTGGTATTCTAAAGGTAGTAATTTTGACCTTGTAGGATATGCTGATGCAGATTATGCAGGTTAGCTGACATGAAAAGTACCTCAGGCATGGCTCACTTTTTGGGCTCTTGCCTTGTGTCTTGGGCCACCAAGAAACAAAACCCAGTAGCCCTATCTACTGTTGAGGCTGAATATGTGGTTGCAGCCTCATGTTGTGCTCAGTTGATATGGATCAAGCAACAACTCATGGATTTTGGTATAAAGGTTGGATGCATTCCTATTTTCTATGACAATACTAGTGCAATTAGTATGACGAAGAACCCGGTTCATCATAATAGAACCAAGAACATAGATGTCAGACACCATTTCCTAAGAGATAACTATGAAAAAGGAATGATCTCAATTGAAATTTGTGCTACTGACAAACAAATTGCTGATATCTTCACTAAGGCACTAAGTAGGGAGCATTTTGAGAGAAAAATGCTAGAATTAGGGATGATTAAGATCACCTAATTGAAAAACAAAATGATTTTTTTTTGGCTAGAAACACTAAATAGGTAACTAACCAAACTAATCATTGCTCAGTATCATGAATTTACTGCCATACTCTTTTGCCATGTATTAATATGATTCCCTGGCTACTAATGATGGTTTTATATCTTTGTAAATTGTGGCAAATTAAAGACTATAACACGATGAACCTGGTTCATTGCTGCTGGTTCATCTGACTGACAAGGCACGTGCTTATCACCATACACTTATTGAAATAATTATAGTCACACATAAGCAGGACTCTATCTATTTGGTTAAGTTCAAATTCTCAGTACTTATCCCAAAATGAACCAGTTTCAAAGAGTCTCATCGAATCTTAATTATCCTAGATTTAGGGAATTATAACCGTCTAATCACAGTCAATCCTACAATTATTAGACTCCCACTGGACCAATATGCCCGTTGCATAATTAACAACCACATCTTTAAAAGGGCATCATTTCCCCCCCTCTTCAAAAGCATAACCGGCGAACCAAGTTCATCATTCCTCTCATACCAAGGCGATCAACATTCTTCTCTCCCCAAATCTTCATAACAATGACTTATACACCAACCCCTACTTCATCTTCATCAACCACCCCTGATTACGAGGTCGGTCTTGACAATACTGGTTCAAATTCTCCATCGATACACAGCTCACATTCTCCAACCAGGTCTTCAACCCCCCAAAATACTCCAATTCCTGAATCTATCCCTGAACCCACTCCTTCACCCAAATCAGTCCCAGCCGTTACACCTAACCCCACTCCAGCCCCCAGAAAATGTAGAGTAAATATGTTTGCCAGGAAAACAGTTGCCTCTGGTTCTCATGCCATAAAATTGAATGAGATACTTCAAGACAGCAAGGTCCAAGAGTCTAAATCTTCAAGCGAGTCTTTCAAATATGCAAATGAGGATGAAGCACCGGGTTCGTCTGACACTGACAAGGGAAATCTTGAAGTTGGGTCTGCAACTGAAATGGCTGAAAGAAGGTTTATCTTGATTGGGCCGATAGTGGATGTAGAGGTACCGGATGGGCGAAGAAAAATTGGGAAAAACGTAAACATTGAGAGAGAGGGAGAAGGCAGTTCAGAAAGGGGATCTGGGAAGGAAGACTACTCTGGCTATTGGTGGCCCCGCTCCTGTGATTAGTAAGTACGGAATCAAAGTTTCAAGGGGAAGTAATTCTGGGGAAGCAGCAGCAGGTCTAGAAAGTCTACAACAAGCAGTAGATGAACCTGGTTCATCTATTGAGGAAACGTTGGCTGAGCTGATGAAAAAGTTGGGTGAGTCCTACAAACCAAAAAAGAAGAGAACTC
>ML438470.1:2495-31993 GCA_005239525.1 Nicotiana knightiana | reverse complement strand
GTGCTACTCTGGCTATTGGTGGCCCCGCTCCTGTGATTGGTGAGGAAGGAATCAAAGTTTCAGAGGGAAGCAATTCTGGGGAAGCAGCAGCAGGTCTGGAAAGTCTACAACAAGCAGTAGATGAACCTGGTTCATCTATTGAGGAAACGTTGGCTGAGCTGATGAAAAAGTTGGGTGAGTCCTACAAACCAAAAAAGAAGAGAACTCAAAAACCCAAGAAAGCTAATACACCAGTATCAACCAAGAAGAGGAAAGGTTCATCATATGCTGATGCTCCTGCCCCAAAGAATCGTGTTACTAGAAGCACAGTCAAGCAAGGAGAAAAAGAATTGAAAAAAGCTCTGAGAAAGAGCAACAAGAAGAAGTCTGCCAGGGGAAAGGAAAAAGTTGGAGAGCCTGTTGAGGAAGTTCATGTTGATGACGATGAGATGGACTTGGTCCATCAGAAGGAGCAACCAACACCAGTTGATGTTGAGACACCAAAACCCAAGAAAGCTAAGGCTTCTCCCAAGAAGTCAACATCTGTGTCTGCCACACCCTCAACAGTTGCAAAGAGGAACAGGTCTGCATCAAAGAAAGTAAAGATTGTTGATGATGAGGAATGGAGTGGAGAAGAAGAGGAAGTGTCTGGTGAGGAGACTGACAAACTCACAATGTTTGGTAAGCGTGCTATCTTGAAGGGGAAATTGTTTAAAGACCTTTAGGAGTTAGGGATGATTTTCTTGTTGGATACCTTTGATGTGCAAGGGTGGAAGGACATGGTTCTCCACCTTGAGGGAAGACTGGCTAGGAATGAGTTAGTTGAATTTATGGCCAACGCAGCTGTCAAAGATGGCAGAGTATCCTCCAAGGTTCAAGGGGTTGAGATTTCGTTTGATGCAAAGGAGTTGGGGAAGATACTGCATATCCCTTCTGAGGGTTATGATGATTACACAAGACATGTGGCCTAATTTGGATGATTTTCCCTCAGCTCTTCAAATCACAAGGTCTTTCTATGAGAATGAGCAAGATTTGGAGCCCAGAGCAGTGTTTAAGAGTGAGATGAGGCCTCAACACAAACTTTTCTTCGAGTTTGTGATAAAAATTTTGCTTCCTAGGCAAGAGCGAAGTCACATTGCCAGCTACATGGATCTCACGCTCATGGAGTGTTTGTATAAGGGTAAACAGATTAATTGGCCTGCATTCATCATCCAGCTCTTGGACATGGTTGTGAATGGAACCAAGGCACATGCTATACCTTATGGATTTATCCTGACTGTTGTGCTTGCTCACTTCAAGGTTCTACTGAAGAATAATGAAATGGCTACTGCTAAGGACTACTTTGGGAAGAATACGTTGTTGACCTGTGACTACACTATTAATATTCCTGAGGATGAACCTGGTTCATCTAGGAAACTTCCTGTAAATAGCAAGGCCAGGACGCTTGTGCAGGATGGTGAGATCAAGGATGCGGGGATCCTTCGTTTGAAATCTCTCCTTATTGAGGTTGAAGATGAGCGGGATGCTCTCAAAGCTGAATTAGCCAAAGAAAATGAGAAGAATGAGGGAGTTCCTCATCAAATGCTCTTTCTTCTTCAAGACAAGACCCAACCTCCTCTGCCCCTTCCCAGCCTTAGGAGTCCAGTGCCTCCAAAAACCCTTTCTATGACCCAATTTAGGATTGTTCTATTTTTTGTTTTCTGTTTTCCTCATGGTTGCGACTGTTCTTAATTCTTTTTGTGTATGGTGCCTGATCTACTATCTAATCAATGAATTTTGTTGTTTGGTTATTGATTTTGTCTCAGTTTCTTAAATAGCTTACATTTGATTGGTTTCCTTTGATGATTAATTCATGATTTGCATTTGCAGTTGCCTGAATGGCCATGAGTAATTGTTAATACTTCTGTTAAGTTTATCATTTTGCAAATTTTCGATGATGCCAAAAGGGCGAAGATATGTGCTTTTTCAAAATTTCAATGCTTTTAGTGATATTTATAACCTAATGAACCTGGTCTCTCTATGATGAATGCTTAAATCTATAAAAAGTGTCTATGTTGGATTGAAGTATGTACAGAGTTAAGCACAGAGTTTGTCATTGTACAGAGTTAAGCACAGAGTTTGTCATCATCAAAAAGGGGGAATTTTTGAATCAAGTCATTGCATGGTTTTGAAGATTGACAAATGCCAACTCAGTTGAACCAGGTCCATCAGGGCAAACATAGTCAAATAGACCCAGTGGCACGAGAAGCATCCATGCATAGGATATAAACATTATCTGTGAACTAAGAGGTTATCTAAAACTAAGAGGTTATCTCCTAAGAGAAAAGGTTGCAAATTGATAAGAAGATGGAGGTTGATTTCAAGTAGGACAGAATCGAGATCAAGGAAGTTGAGATAAACTCAAACTCTTCCACCAAGGAAGAGTTGTATTAGAACTGAACGACAATGTCTAAACTACTGATTCTATAAGATGTTGAAGCATTCCTGCTGAAAAAATAATGCACAAACACAGAAGTGAAATAAAAACTGAAAGAAAAATTACCAAAGCAATTTGGCAAGCAGAATCCTTGTGCGACACAAAAGCTACTTGAACTAGCTAGAAGAACCAGTTCCATCTGTTGTCTTTTGAATCTAGTTGTTTGTAGTAGGTGATTACATATTGTATCTTTCAACTTTATCAAGAAGCAATTGTAATAGGTACACACTGTTCATGTTAGAGTTAACTTGAAGTTTGTCACAAATAGCTAGAGGCTAGTTTGCCACAAAGGGATTAGAGTTAGTCCTTAGGTTTACGAAAAAGTTTATTTTGTAAATGCTGTTTGGCTTGTTGACATGGTGAAGAGTTTGGGAAAATTCTACTGGGAAGTAGGTCGTGGTTTTTTCACCTTGAGCCAGGTGTTTTTCCACGTAAAAATTGTTGTTTTCTTTAGTTTTTACAATTAATTTTCCGCAAACTGTAGGAGTTGGAACACTAAGAAGAACCAGGTTCTTCTATAACAACAACACTCGAAAATTGGACACCACACAAATCACCCCCCCTCTTGTGTGGTATTGACGCATAAAACATCAAATTTATTATTTGGAATCATTCCTTATACGTTTTATATGTATTTTGAAGTTTTTCTAGTGATTTTGAGCCGTCCGGAGGCTTTCCCGCCCGAGAAGTCTATTTTTGAGTACCGGGTTGTCGTCTTTAAGGTAAGTATCTTGCCTAACCTTGCGTGGGGGAACTACCCCTTAGGATTGAGTCTTCTATGTTGATTGTAGTCCGCGTATGCGAGGTGACGAGTGCGTACGCGGAATTATTTGCAAATAGATTGCCCTTTAGGGATTTTAGGTCCTTATGTTCCCCGTATATGAATTAAACTTGTATTATATTCGAATTCCTGATTTCTAGTTTCATCTCTTCCTGCTCAAATTTGAAGTACTTTCCTAGCATTCCTTGTTTCTTACATGATCTTAATTGACTTAAATGAAGACTTTTTTTTTCCTACCGTTGTACCATATCTTCCTTCACACGTTGCCTATATGACTAAAACTAGTACAATCTCGCCCTATAAATGTCTAACAAGTAATTTGGAATATTTATACGTCGGTCAAGCATGCCCGTGAGTCATATATTGTGATTTAAATGATTTTCCCCTCAAGTACTACTTAGGTTTAGTTGATGACCGCCCATGTTGATGGTATTTCTCTGATGCTGCCTATTTACTGAGCATTTGTTTAAACCGAGTTGATTAGGTGAAGCTAATTGTCTAAGTGAAATTGGTTATAGATGATTCTCTTGCCGGGATGATTTGGCTTCTTGGTTGCGAACATGAATAGATAAAATCGTTGTTATATTTGCCTTGTTTTCCCCTCGTTATGATGTTCCTCTTTGTGCTTGGCAGTTCTTTCAGTGGCTACTTCTTATGAGTGACTTTTTACCAATTTGTGGTTTAAGTCCTTGTATTGATTTGCTCATTGCACTTTGCATTTGGTCTTGTTTTCTTTTGCGCCGGTTGTGGCAATATATGTTGTTTCTATCGCATTCTGGTTATTTTCCCTCAATGGCTGCATTGCATATTTAAATTGGGACTACGGACAGAGATTCCGGGAGCCTTCCCCCTGTACCGCATTGCATATTTAAGTTGGGACTACAGGCAGAAATCTGGGAGCTTTCCCCCTGTATTGCATCGTATATTTAAATTGGGACTACGGACAGAGATCTAGGAGCTTTCCCCCTGTACTGCATCGTATATTTAAATTCGGACTACGGACAGAGATCCAGGAGATTTCCCCCTGTACTGCATCGCATATTTAAATTGGGACTACGGACGAGATTCCGGGAGCTTTCCCCCTGTACTATATTGCATGACAAATTCTTAGTTGCGGACTGAGTTCTGGTGGTTTTATCATTGAGGAGATTTGGATCGAAGAATATACATGTATATTGAAAAGTATAGCTGAAAAGCAATTATCTCCATGAAAAGTTTTATCTGAAGGAATTCTGTTTCGGAAGTATAATTTAAAGGTATTTGTCTTGCAGAAGAAAAAAATGATATTTGAAAGAGCAGTATTTGGGAAAGTATAGTTTGAACACCACGTATTTTGATGATATTTGAAAAAGCAGTATTCGGGAAAATATATTTGAACACCACGTATTTGAAGAGACTATGTTTTAAAGATTTCTCTTTATAAAAATATATAAATACACATTCAGAGAAAGTATGTTTCGAAGAAGAAATTTCTCTATTCAGAAATGATTATATCTTTAAAGTTTTCAAAATAAAGTCACGATTTAAAGGTTTTTACTTGAAGGTTTGACCAGTTTTATTGAGTTTATTGGCTAAGTCCTGACGTGAATAAATTGATGCAGTTCTGAATTGCTAGTGCTTTTATTGGGTTGTGATTCCCACCATTTGGATTGCATTCTTTCCATTCTCTTTGCGTATTTAGATTTTGCTGTCCGTTGATCGTAATTGGTGAATTTTCTTCCGTTTTATTCGATCGTATCGTTAATTACATTGAAATATCTTCAGATATATATTATGTTTCGGTCATTTATACATTTATACCTTTTTACTTATTAGACTAGTGGTGTCTTGACTAGTCCTCGTCACTACTTCACCGAGGTTAGTCTTGATACTTATTGGGCACCGCTGTGGTGGGTTCATACTATATTTCTGCACATTTTTGTGTGCAGATCCAGGTTATTGTTGTTAGTAGCTGTGCATATCATTTGCAGAGGAGACTCAAGGTAACCTGATGCGGCGTTCGCAGGCTTCGGAGTCACCTTCGTGTTTTTATTTCTATTCGACTGTACTTTCTTATTCTTGGACAGTTGTATTTAGATTTGATAGAAAGATTTCTTGGAGCTTATGACTCGTATTTATCGGGTTTTAGAAAATTGTAAACTCTGTCAAGAATTCTATTTCGAAACTGTTAAATTTCCTTTATTACTGTTATTGTTCATTGGAAATGTTAGGCTTACCTAGTCCATAAGACTAGGTGCCATCACGATACCCAGCGGAGGGAATTTGGGTCGTGACAATATTGATGCGGCGTGCAGCCCGATCCACATAATATCTGCTGCGGCGTGCATCCCGATCCGATATATATAGATTGTTGCGGCGTGAAGCTCGATCCATAACTATCCTCACAAACTCGGCTCTCGACCTCACTCAGTCACACTCACAAGCCACTCGGGCAAACTCATAACAACTCATGAGACTCAGCCCAAGATAACTCTCAGTATTCAAAAACAGGGGGATAACAGTGATAAACAGCAACAGATATAAAGCATGACGGAGTTCATAATTTTTCTATCAAGAATAGTGTGAGAATAGTGGGAAAAATACCCCTGAGGGTCAAAACAGGTCGGCACAAGGCCTCAAACACGCGACTTAATAGTTTCCACGGGACGGACCAAGTCACAATCCCTATCGGTGCATGCCCACACGCTCATCACCTAGCATGTGCGTCACCTCATTTATCAAAACAATATGAAATACCGGGGTTTCATACCCTCAGGTCTAGATTTACAATCGTTACTTGCCTCAAACTGGCCCGAATATTAATCCGCGATGCTCTTGCCCCTCGAATCGACCTCTTATTAATCCAAATCTAGTCAAAATCAGATTTATACCATCAATATACGCTAAAGAAATGAATTCCACATGAAAATTATCAAATTAGACCAAAAATTCCGAATTTGACTCAAACCCGGCCCCCGGGCCCTTGTCTTGGAATATGATAAAAATTACATCACCAGAATATTTATCCTCCCACGAGTCCGTACATACCAAGAACATCAAAATCAGACCTCAAATGGCCCCTCAAATCCTCAATCAAAGGTCTCCAAATCATAAGCCTTAATTCTCCAATTTTTGGGTTTAAATTCCACTAATTTCAGGTTTAATTACTCATAAATCAACATAGAATCGAGTATTGAAGTCAAAAATCTTACCTCCAAGTGTTTCCCTTTTGATTCCCTCTTCAATCCCTCTCAAAAAGCTTCAAAACCGCTCAATAATGGTGAAAAATGGACTGAAATTCGCGAAGGAGAGGTTTAAATACTTCTGCCCATATCACTCTATGCGAATGCAGCCTATGCCTCGCGTTCGCGATGAACAAAATTTACCAACCCTTCTTTTACCCTATGCGATCACGACCTTACCCATGCGATCGCGTAGAACAAATTTTTCCAACAACCTTCTCCAACTATTCTAGATAGCCTCTAGTATAATGGTCATAGACTTTTGTACAAAACTCTAAATTACAATTGGTTTAATTTTCCGAAAGCTATACATCAAGGGCTATAACTTTTATTTTTGGATCATCTTTAAATTCCTTATAGATTGTGAGTTATAAGCTTCCAAAGTCAGGACAATGCAGTAAAAGTTTTACTCTATGCGATCGCGGGATGCCTTATGCGATCGCATAGCACAACTAGATTTTTCCAATTTTTCTCTGTGCTAACGCAGCCAAATCTATGCTATTGCACTGTACACCCCTGAAGCCAAAAATCAGCAACTAGAAATGGCCTAGAAATAGTCCGAAACCACCCGAAACTCACCCGAGACCCTCGGGACCTCAACTAAAACATATCAACACATCCCATAACATCACACAATCTTAGTCGAGCCTTCGAATCACTCAAAAAAAATATCAAAATACCAAATTAACCCCGAATTCAAGCCTAAGGATTTCTAAACTTCCGAAATTCGCCAACGATGCTGAAACCAACCAAACCACATCCGATTAACCTGAAATTTTGCACACACATCACAAACGACACTACAAACCTATTCCAATCCTCGGAATTCCATTCCAACCCCGATAACTAATTTTTCACTGCAGACCAAAAATCACCAAAATCTAATTTTGCCAATTCAAGCCTTATTCTACCACGGACCTCTGAATAACATTCCGAACACGCTCCTAAGTCAAAAATCACCTAACGAAGTTATCCGAACCATAAAAATCAAATTCCGAGATCGTTTACCCATAAGTCAACTTTCAGTTGACTTTTCCAACTAAATGACCAACTTAAGAGACTAAGTGTCTCATTTCTCTCCACAATCACGCTGAACCCGAACCAATAAACCTAACACAACATGAAATATCTAAACTATATATACTGAAGCAGAAACGGGGGAAACTAGGCTAAAACTCTCGGAACGACCGAATGGGTCGTTACAGGGAATCAGGTCGAGCATAGTTCAATTTACAACATTTGATAGAAGCATAAAAATTTACACATAGTATCATTTAACTGCATCTGAGTTGATTGGTTTGGCCAGACTTCTCCATCCATTTTTGCAAGTATGAGAGCTCCTCATGTCAGTACTTTATGGACCATGTAAGGACCCTGCCACTTGGGAGAGAATTTTCCTTTGGCTTCATTTTGACGCGGAAAGATCTTCTTCAACACCAGCTGCCCTGGTGTGAACTGTCTAGGCTTGACTCTTTTGTTGAAGGCTCTGGACATTCTGTTGTGGTAGAGTTTCCCATGACATACTGCGTTCATTATTTTTTTTTCTATGAGGGCTACTTGCTCATACCGACTCCTTATCCACTCTGCGTCGCTGATCTCAGATTCTTGTATGATTCTCAAGGAAGGAATCTCTACTTCGGCAGGAATAACAACTTCTGTACTATAAACCAACAAGTAGGGAGTTTCCCTGGTTGATTCTCTGATGATTTGCTTAGGTATGATATCTTCTTCTGAATCACTGTCCTTTTGTTGCGTAGTCTCATTGCATGTCACAGTCATTGGTTCATCAAGACAGGAAATAGTAATGTTGTATAGGTAAAAGTATGAGAGAAAAAAAGTATATCGATTCCTTAAAACATATAAATGATTTTCAATAATTTAAACAAACGTTTTGGAACACTGGTAATTTTATTTTAAAAAGAATGCAAGAAAGAGAAATCATTTTCTTGGAAAGCAAAAATAAAAATTGTTGTTCAGCCTTGCTACCACGGGACTCGTCGGGACCTGGATGGTCTGACAGTCTAGTTTCTGAGGAATGATCCCTTACTCACAGCTTGGATGGTAGGGCCTTCCTCCTCAATGATGACATAACAATCCATATCCTCGTCTTCCAAGAATAAGTTCTAGGATGAGGAGAAGGTGGAGGGCCCCTAGATCTTGTATGGTATGCTGATGATGCCAGAATGCACGAACCGACCTTTGGGGAAGGGGAATAATCAAAAGAAAAATAAAATAGAAACAAAAGGTAGCAAGTCAATGAGGATCATGAGAAAATATTTGCAGTATTTAAACATATATTGCAGAATTGTAAACGCGCGTCCTAATTTGGGAACCTCGTTATGCCTGAGGTAGGCCTAGCGACAAGTTATTTTAGAGAACTTAGATGCCAATAAATGCCTCATTTCATTAATATAAAAAACAGACGAACCCCAAAAGACACTAAGATAATAAAAGATAAGTCACTATTGGCACTTGGCCTTATTACATTTAGGAAAAAGCAGGTAAATCTAATCTACTTGGTCCCAGAAGGACCTTCCCTAGGCTTAATATTTTTGACATATTTTGGATCATGCCGAACCTGGGGACCTCTTGCCTCATTTTCTGCAAAACAAATAAGGTTAGACCCTTTCCCCTTCCAGATTCAACTATTTATATATCCATGATTAGCATATTGGCATTTCGTTCTCCAAAAGTTAATGCACAAAACGTGGTTGCGTTCGTTGGGATTATGGAAACCCCGGTGGACTTTTGGGTAAGGTTTGTCTTAAAGGGTTATTATGTGGACAACATACTAACACGGCTAGGTTTGACCATGATGCATGTACAATTATAATCAGAGTATGGGGGTCTATACTGGTACCCTCAAGCGGGCAACTTGAGGGGGAAAGGCACGGAACCGTCGACTTCACCTCTGATCGACTAGTTTTACCGCAAATAAGCCTTTCCAAATTTGAAGGGTGATATGTAGGAAGAGCGCAATCACTCATCAAGCGTTGATAAAAGGATTTGTATAGGCACGAGTGGAATATGATGTTGAGCATGATTATGCAACAATAAGCAATAAACACGTTTTCACACATTTGCACATTATAAAAGCGATAAATACAACAGTTATAATTGAAAAGAAGTTACAAAGTAAAACAAAAAGAAACATGTCAGTTTCATTTTTAAAAAAAAAAAATACTTGGGAAAGTAAACAATTAATTGCACATAAAGGGGAAAGGGAAAGGGTGCAGGTATTTAACAAAACAAGGCATACTTAGACGAATTTACAAAACGGTTTGTAATGGTAAAAGCCTAGAATCCCCAACAGAGTCGCCATGCTGTCGCGCCCCCCTTTTTCCTCTCCTTTCGGATTGGTCAGGATTTTCGACATTATTGGGACAACTCATTTCCTTTTGGGAAAGAGGGTATAATGAGTTCAAAGAGTCGCCACCTAACGAATTAAGGAGTGTTATGACACCTACAACGGGTCATTCATAGCACTAATTGCATAACCAGAGATTGGGTAAGGGCTTGAAATTCTTCAAGGGGAAGGTTTTAGGCACCCCTCAAAGTCCACAACTTTGGGTCCCGGCCAAACATACTTTGTGAATTATTCAAGTAGCAAGTAGATAGTTTAAGCACACATATGTAAACAAATAAAGGTCTTAACAGATCAGCAGTCCAAGCACACATATGTAAAGGATAAGGGAGGTCCTAAGTTGTTTATCCTGTAGGATCATATCTGTGCAATGCCCGATAATTACTCCTCAATGAGGGGCTACACGTTGCATTAGCGCACATGTCATCATATCTTTTTCTACCCGTTATCCCCCCTTAGCGGTTTATTAAGCGAGTTTTGTTTAACGAGCTCTAAGCTTGCTTTTACCCGTCCCTTCCTTGTAGTCCTGGAGGATTTTAGGACCTCTAAGTCCGGGCAGTTCTAGACAACCCCCTAAGCTGCTAAAAGGGAAAATTTTAGGCGACATGCAAGAACAAGTAGGACTAGAAGATAAGCGACAAAAATAGTTAAAATCTATAAAGTTTTATTAGAAAAGGATCCTAAGATAGGATATCAAAGTGACATCAACGCACAGGAATATGCAACACTATTTCATACAAACTTTAATGACAGGGCCCTAATCAGTTTACCCACTGATTTTGAACCTGTTAGCCTTTAAGCAGTAAACACAATAAAAACAGTTTTCCAATTTTATAGAAATTAATTACCTAAGGCTTGCCTAGGTGTGGGACTGCACATAACAGTTACAAGGTGTTTTAGATAGTTTGAGAATATTTAACCTTCAACAATGTTGTTCTAGGTGATACAAATTTGAGAGTGAAAGGATTGATACCAGTTTTATTTAGAAAACTATGACAATTATGTGTAAGACTGTTTTATACCTTTCCATGGATTAGTAGTTAAACTAGGTGTATTCAAACAAATGCAAACAGAATCCTAGAGCATGGTATCTAATATGCACATAAGAATGGCAGAATTATTAAGACATAATTTCTGAATGCACACAAGAGTAACAACATTCTTAAAACATAATTTCTAAATGCACAGAATTCTTAAGGCATGATTTGTAACTGCATACAAGAATGAGAGTTTTATGTCAATGTTATTTATTGTCCTAGGAGAAGGATCTCTAAGTGATAGGCTAATACAACGAAAAACATAGATTAATGACATGTGATATGCTGAAGCAGTAAATATGAAGTCCTAAGAACAGGATATTTAATGCATATTTGGCATGATTTGGATGAACATATTAGTCCTAAAACATGAATTCTAATGCAGATATGAAGAATGTAAAGACTAAGTCATGTTCTCTATCCAATAGTGTCAACAGTATCATCAGCTACCCTCCCCATTTTACTAGCCATCTCCAATATCTGTTTACAAATTAATTATTATAGACCAATAGCTGAATGAATTACACAAATAAATAAAAAGAGAAGAAGTTAAACTATACAGAGCTTGAAGCAGGCCCAGATGTATCCTGAGGATATCAAGCCTCTATAACCTCAGATGCCAAGAGTTTCATAGCCAATCTCATGTCCGGGTGTGTCAGAGTTCCTTAAGGACCTCAAGGATCCCAAGCAGTGCTCACACCCAAACTTTCATAACAAGAACTGAGTAAGTGCAGTGTGGAAGGGCCAGCCCCAGTGTGTCAGAGTTCAGTGGAATCTCAAAAGGATCCCAAGGCAGTACACATACTGGAGGGGAAGAACCTAGGGACTTAGGAGTAAAGTGAGAGTGTTTGACATAGTTTAGAAAAGGTTTTGATATGAAAACACTATTAAAAAAGACTCAATTAAGTAAAGAAGTTTTATGAAAAATAGGAGTTGATTAGTAGTAAAATAGTTTGAACAAGAACAATGTAAACATTTGAAGAATCAAACAAACAACAGATTAACTCATAAAAAACAGATCACTTAACAACATGACTCACACAGGGGTATTGGGAGTTGGGGACGTATACAACACACACAGTGAAATGCATAACAGAAGCACAAAAGCCTTTTTAGAAGTTTATGGGATTAGGAAATAGCTAATAATGCTGACATAATACAATTATATGAATTTCAGAACAGATAGTTGAGGTCATAGTTGTACTAACAGAGTTAAGCATAGAAGCAACACTACTTGAGGTAACAAATTATTTTTGCAAAAATGGATTCGTACCAGAAACTGAGTAAACAAACAGACAAACATTCAAACATACAGAAATGAAGTGGAGTCAGGTTGAGACATACTACAAAGGTACTAGGCAAGTTCATAGACATGATGATCAGAAGTTGAATTAGGACAGAACTAATATATGCTAAGTGAAACAGATATTTAAACATGCTAGCTGCATGTTGAATAGCCAAATATTTAACAAGAACATAACTGGGAATCAGTGAAATAAAGCAGTAACAGAACACATAGGGTTTGGAAGTTGAATTGTATCAAAACATACCAGTTAAGGAAAGTAGACACAAAATGTAGATCGGTGTAATGCAATAACTAGCCTTGGCTTACAGCCGGCTAGTTCAATAGAAGTAGCAAGTAACAAGAAAGAGCAGAAAGCTTTAAGTGTAAGAGACGGTTTTTGAACTAGTGTTTGTTTTTTAAAAGTGAGAATAGAGAAGAGTATATATAGTAGTTAAGAGCATAACAGAATAAGGTAAAGGAAATCAGTACTAAGCAATTAAGGGAATCACTTAATCAATCACATAAGGAGTTGAGAATAGACTCCTTTAATTAAGGACAATTGACCAAACGGTAATAATAGTAGTCTAACTAAGAAAAGAAGTTCAAAATAGACCAAATAAAGGAGTTCAGAATAAATAAATCAGGAGTCTAATTTAAGGGAAGAATCGTGTAAAGGAATCAGTAAATATACAACAATCAAATAAGGGTTAGGGTAGGCCTGAGGGTGGTGAGGAACCACCTTGGTTGACAGCAAGCGAACACGGCGAGGGAGATTAGGGTTAGGGTAGATGGGGTTTGAGAGAGAAGGAGAGAGGTGACGGCAGAGAGGGTGAGAGGGAATGAGGGGTTTGGGGGTAGGTCATTAGGTTAATTAAGGAAAGAATAAACCTGGACCGTTGATAAAAAATGATCAACGGCCAGGATTTGGGCGGATTGGGTCGGGTAGGATTTAGGTTTTGGGCCTGGGGTCTTTGGGCTATGATTGAATAAAAATTGGCTATTTGTTACAAACCCAAGATAAGTTCATTAAAAATAATTTATAAAAATAGTTACTATTTATAAAAAATGAATTTCATGCATAGAAATATTTCAAAAAAATGATTATTTAGTATTTCAAAATACAAAAGACTATTTTCTGGTAAAACATAGTACAAAATTATATACATGGGTTATAACTGCAAAGTCATTACAATTATAGCCAAAAGGTGCCAATTTGGCTATTTATGAAATAATTTGGTCTTAATAGGACCATAAATAATAAATTAAGTCAAGAAATGCCTTTGAAATAATTTATAATGCAATTTTATAATTTATTTATTGGAAATAAAATACTGGACAAATTAACAAAAATGTAGAAAATTTATGAAAAAATACCAATTGCTACCAATGCATGATTTTGAAGGTATATATGCAATTAAAAATATTTTGGAAAGAATTGGGTATCAACAATCTTCGGATAACACCATCAGTACAAATTCTGAAGAGATATGGCTCATCCCAATAATAGTCCAGGTAGTCCC
This sequence comes from Nicotiana knightiana, assembly GCA_005239525.1. Lineage (NCBI taxonomy): Eukaryota > Viridiplantae > Streptophyta > Magnoliopsida > Solanales > Solanaceae > Nicotiana > Nicotiana knightiana. The sequence continues at coordinate 18,330 of ML438470.1, read as the reverse complement.
GTTTGAGCTTCTTCCTTTGGTTTGAAGAGAACACGTTTGGATTAATTCCATTCACAAGATAATTGGCCACATCGACAAACCATGGCATCCCGGTCATAGAAATGGAAAGGATTTGCTCGTCAGGAAATGAATCATTGATCTCAAGGCCATCATGTGGCTTCCCCTCCTCCTCCAATCGGGACAAGTGGTCCGCCAATTGGTTTTTCACTCCCCTTGCGGTCTTGGATCTCAAGATCAAATTCTTGTAAAAGAAGCACCCACCGCATCAATCTTGCCTTATAGTCTTTCTTTCTCATCAAATAACGAAGTGCCGCATGGTCGGTGTGAACAATCACCTTTGTACCCATTAGGTATTGGCGGAACTTCTCCATAAAAAAGACAATGGCTAGGAGTTCTTTCTCGATCACTGTATATTTGACTTGGGCCTCGTTCATGGTCTTACTAGCATAGTAGACCGGATGGAAGATCTTGTTAATTCGTTGCCCCAATACCGCTCCAACCGCCACATCGCTCGCATCACACATGAGCTCAAAAGGTAAGCTCCAATTTAGCGCGGTGATAATAGGAGTGATAGTCAACTTAAACTTGAGTAGTTCAAATGCCTTCATACAATCTTCATTGAGAAGGAACTTGGCATCTTTCTCCAAGAGTTTGCACAAGGGTTTTACCACCTTAGAAAAGTCCTTGATGAATCGGCGGTAAAACCCCACATGAACTAGAAAGCTCCTCACTCCCTTTACGGAAGTAAGGGGAGGGAGTTTGGATATCACTTCAATTTTTGCTTTATCAACCTCAATACCATTCTTGGAAATCTCGTGACCGAGGACAATGCCCTTCTCGACCATAAAGTGATCTTTCTCCCAATTCAACACCAAGTTAGTTTCCTCACAACGTGCCAATACCTTATCCAAGTTTTCCAAGCACTCTTCAAAATAATTCCCCACGACAAAAAAATCATCCATGAAAGCCTCAAGAATGTCCTCCACCATATCGGTGAAGATGGCCATCATACACCGTTGAAAAGTTGTCGATGCATTGCATAACCCGAATGGCATCCGCGAGAATGCGAAAGTGCCATAGGGACAAGTGAAAGTGGTCTTCTATTGGTCTCCAGGAGCAATAAGAATCTGGTTATAACCAGAGTATCTATCAAGGAAGCAATAAAAAACACGTCCGACCAACCTATCCAACATCTGATCAAGAAATGGAAGCCGAAAATGGTCTTTCCGAGTAACTTTGTTGAGCTTCCTATAATCCATGCACACTCTCCACCCAGTGACATTTCTTGTGGGTATCAATTCATTTTTATCATTTGTTATCACAGTAATGCCCCCTTTATTTGGAATACATTGCACCGGCAAGGTCCACGAACTATCGAAAATGGGGTAAATAACCTTAAGATCCAATAACTTGATGTTCTCTTTCTTCACTACCTCTTGAATGTCCTCATTCAATCGTCTTTGATGTTATACGGAGGGTTTGGCATCCTCTTTCAAAATGATTTTGTGCATGAAAAATGCAGGGCTTATATCCCGAATATCCACCAATGTCCAACTTATTTCTTTCTTCCTCCTTTGGAGCACCACAAGGGTAGAATCTACCTGCACGTTAGTTAAGAACGAGGAAAGAATAACAGGTAAAGTGGAACAAGGGCCTAGAAACTCATACTTGAGGTGTGAAGGCAAATAATTTAACTCCAGGGTGGGAGTCTCCTCGATTGAAGGCTTTGTTGGTGGAGTCTTCCGGTTCTCGAGATCCAAGGAAAGTTTTCGGAGCTCATAAGTATATGACCCCATTCCTTGCAAAGCATTGACACATTCTACGAATAATTCCTTCTCATCCTCATCATGATTTAGCAACACAGCTTCCAAGGTATCTTCAACATTTATCAAAGCACTTTTGTCATCAACAATAACTTCGGTCACAAGATCCACGAACGAACACAATTCGTTGCTATTTGGCTGCCTCATTGATTTGCAAACATGGAACACCACTTTTTCATCGCCCACCCAGAAAGTGAGCTCACCAGTTTCCATGTCAACTAAGGCCTTTCCTGTAGCAAGGAAAGGTCTCCCCAAAATGATTGGCACCTCGCAGTCAAGGATCATAAAATCTGCGGGAAGGATGAACTTGTTGACCCGAACTAACACATCATAAATTATCCCCAATGGCCTTTTCATTGTCCGGTCTGCCATTTTCAACCTCATGGATGTGGTTCTTGGTTTCCCAATCCCCAACTTGAACACAGAATATGGCATCAAGTTAATGCTTGCCCCCAAGTCACATAAAGCTTTGGTAAAATTGTCACTCCCAATAGTGCACAGGATTGTGAAGGCACCGGGGTCTTCCAACTTTGGAGCCATGGAGTGCACAATAACACTCAATTGATGTGTAATTTTGATCATTTCACAGTTTATTGATCTCTTCTTTGTTACCAAATCCTTCATAAACTTGGCAGATCCCGACATTTGTTCTAAGGCTTCAACCAATGGCACATTTATGAACAAAATTTTCATCATATCAATGAATTTCTTGAATTGATTCTCATAGTTTTGATTTGCATGTATTTTAGGATATGGAGGAGGAGGCCTTGGAAAGGGTGCCTTGTCCTTTTGCACTATCGGATCCGGTATGTCTATTACATGTTCCCTAGATGGATTCACATCTTCTTGTGTCTCCTCCACACTTTCATCAATGTCTATCCTCACCTCTTCATTAGTTTTAACATGATTGCTTGGCATGTCATCTTATTGAACCAACACATCCTCATCCACATTTCTTCTTTGGTTTGAGGTACTAGCAACTCCACCTGTCCCACTTCTTGTTGTCACGGCCATCGCATGCCCCATATTTTTCTCATCATTCGGGTTCACCACTGTATCACTAGGTAGTGCTCCCTTAGGGCGAGTATATAAAGCTTGAGAAATTTGGCCAAGTTGAACCTCCAAATTGCGGATAGAGGTGTTGTGGGAGGCTAATTGGGCATCAGAGTCGGCATTTTTTTCCATCATTTGCTTAAACATATTTTCAATCCGTCCCATTTCACTATTGGAAGAATTAGGACCTTGCGATGGATATGAGGCGGGTTGTGTGGTTGTTGATACATCGGGGGCCTTTGAAATCCTGACCCCCGATTTCTTTGATTGCTATTGTTCCAACCCCCTTCATTATTGTTGCCTCACCAATTTCTTTGATTGTTTCCACCCCAATTATCATGATTACTTCCTCCCCAATTGCCTTGGTTGCCTTGATAACCCCAATTTCTTTGATTATTGTTGTTCCCCCAATTGCCTTGGTTGTTGTTGTTGCCACTACTCCAATTTCCTTGGTGGCCTTGGTTTTTCCAATTTCCTTGGTTACCTTTTGATCTCCATTGTTGTTGATTTGGAGCATTGCTTCTTTGACCTTGATAATTGTTGACATAATGAGCCTCCTCATCTTGCTCGTCATATGAATCATCTTGAATATACCCACTATTACTTTGCTCAAATTGTTCCGGATGGTTTTGTACTTGTTGACCTCGTTGTCGTCTCTTGTTCACCCCTTCCATATCATTCACCTATTTCGGTCCTTGAACTTGTTGAAGTTGAGCCTTGGCCAATTGGTTCATGGTGGTTGCCAACTTCACAATAGCTTGCCAATGATCATGTATTCTTGTGTAGGCGAATAACATTTGGGTCACCCTGAGGAACATTGGCTCTACTTTGCCACACCGAAGAGGTATCCCCCATCTCATCTAAGATTTTACAAGCTTCAAAATAAGGCGTGTTCATGAAGTTACCCCCGGCGAGTTGATTTACCACACACTGATTTGTTGTGTTGATCCCCCTGTAGAAGGTCTATTAGATCATGGCCTCGGTCATATCATTGTTCGGGCACTCTTTGACCATGGTACAATATCTTACCCAAATCTCGTGCAATGGCTCATTGGGCTCTTGCTTGAAAGCTAGAATTTCATCCCTTAGTGTAGCCATGTGCCTCGGAGAGAAGAGCTTAGCAATGAACTTCTCGGACAACTCATCCCAAGTGTGGATGCAATGATTGGGCATCTCTCTAACCAGTACAAAGCCTTTCCCTGTAGAGAAAAGGGAAATAGCCTCAATCGTAGTGCATCCTTGGAAACATTTGTTTGCTTGCTCCCCTAACAAGTATCGAGGAACCCCTTGAGATTCTTGTAGGCATTATGGTGTGGAGCTCTGGTGAAGAAACCCCGCTGCTCAAGCAGTGTAAGCATCGAGTTAGTTATTTGGAAGTGTCCGGCCCCGATCCGGGGAGGGACTATAGCACTAGCATATCCCTCGTTCGGCAACACCCGGTGTGCTGCTCTTGGTGGAGGTGGGGGAGGGTTTGAGATATTATCATGAGGCGGTCAGTCTTTCCTGTTTACTTGAGGTTCAGGATGAACTTCATCCACTTGATCATCATCCACCTCCTCCCCCAATGGTAAATTTCCGAGGGGCTCGTTGTTAAGATCCATTTCGTGCCTAAATGCAATTAACAAACAAAATTAGTGACTCAGAAGGAAAGAAAGACAAAACACACAAATACCTAGATATATAGCTAAATCCGTTTAACTCCCCAGCAACGTCGCCAAAATCTGATCTCGGCCAAATCCACACCATAGTTAAGTAGCGAGGCGGTCGATGCAATAATAAACCCAATAAAGGTCGGGATCGAATTCATAGGGAGTTAGAATATGAGATTATGTGTATATCTAAGTTAATTGTAAGTTTTGGCTCAAATTACACGACCACAAAATTGATTTGTATTCTACTTCTACTGTACTCTATTGTTTGCAAGTATAAAACTAAGGGACAATATTGTTTGTTTTGAGTTTTTCAAATGATAAAAGGTTCTAGGGTCGTGACTTCTACCTAGGTGGTTGTCTAATGAGTTGTAAACTCCAGGGAAAGTTCGATTAGACGAGGTCGTAATATAGCAATCACACCCGGGTACTCACCCTATACCTATTGGTAGTATGAGTGGTTTTTTCCAACTTGTCTTGCTCAAGTACAAATGGGTATTTACAAAATACGAATGATATTAGCTCAAGTTAGGTATTACTATCTCTATGTTTAACCCTTTAATTGGGGCTATCAATTTCTTGAGTTCACCCCAATTACTTGTTAGCCAAGTTTCCCTAGACTTAGTCCCTCTTTCTCAAGTAGAGGCTAAGTCAATTAGGCATGAATCAATGTTTGCAACCATTAATTCTTGAGTTCTAGCAATAATTAGGCAAAATATCACTAACTCAATCACAAACAAGCCCTAAATTAAACACCCATCAAATACCCACACTAGGGTTGGGTCACAACCCTAGCTAAATATTTAGCTACTCTTGAAAATTATAGAAATTAAAGAAGAAATAAAGGTAGAATCCATAATATTTGATTATGGGATTAAAATCTTGTGTTTGGATACAAATCTAGTACAAAATTACTAAAAGCAGTAAAAGAAAACGGAACAGGTGCTCTTCTAAAAACATAACTTAACCTAAAAACGACAAAAAGTCCTATTTATACTAAGCTGAAAATATCTGACAAAAATACCCATTCGAAGGTTGTGCGGCCGCCTAATTCTGAGTGCGGCCGCCACATGGCTTGAACTAGGATCTGGATTTTAATTTGACGACCACACAAAAGTAAGTGCGGCTGCATCTTTGGCTTCTGCGTCCGCACAAAAATCATGCGGACCACATGTCTTCACTTTGTAGTCTTTGAGTCTCTTTTTATGCGGTCCGCGTAATATTGATTGCGGCCGCACACTGGCTTTTGTGGACACATAAAATTCCTGCGGTCCGCACAACTTCAATTCGAGGTTCACTGAGTCCATTCCTTGGCGGTCCGCATACTAGTGAATGCGTCTGCACACTGACTTTTGAGGGCGCACAATACTTGTGCGGTCTGCATATCTTTACTTTCTCAAACTTCCAAGCACTAGAATTATGCGGTCCGCACACTGTGAAGCTGAAGTTGACAGGGTTTCTTCATTATTTACGGTAGCACACAGAATTGTGCGGTCCGCACTCTAAGCATTTTTACCCTATTTTTGTCCTTGTCCAATTTTGACTCCTTTTTGAGTTGATTTTCACTTTCTTGGCTCGTTTCCCAATATTCCTGCAATAAAGCTCATTTCATTAGTTCTCGGCATACCTTTAAGCATTTTTGAGCTAAAACTCAAGTAAAAGAGGGCAAATAAGCGGTCAAAATTCCTACTTATCACACACCTTACCTTCAAATATTCATACCAAATCTTCAAATCTTCATATTCTCAAATAGAAATGGAAAAGACCTCAAAATTGGTACCCCAAAACACTGCACCGACAACTTCTTCCCCGACCACCGGCATTGAGGCAGTGCCTCTGGTAGTAACCCCCGGACCTCCTCTTACTGATTTTATCCCCGGCAGCTGCTCCATAGATAATGTCTTCAAAGTCGATAAAGCCCCCGCACAAGGAGATCAAGGCGAGGAAGCGTGGAGGTACGTTTGCTCCACACAGAGGATACGCTCAAAGCTATTCAAGAGGACTGCAAATGGGAAGGCAAGGACATAGTCATTCCCAGTCCTGACGAGGACATCACGACACACGTAGAAGGATACTTAAGTGAATCACATATACTTTCATGTTTGGTCCCGTTGATATGATGGTTCTCGAGTTCTGTAAGAGGTATGAAATTTGCCTCGGACAAGTCCACCCGTCCTTTTGGAGGATCGTGACTCTTCTCCACTTTTGCGAACAACATGGGGAGCCACGTTTCCTGGTCGATAGGTTCGTTCGGATAAGGACCGAGGACCTTATTCCACCCGAATTCATGTCGTTCCCCGAGAAGTGTAACCCGAATCGTAAGTTTATTTTCTCTTGAGTTGTTCAAAGTCCTTTCTTGTATCTACTCTTCATACTCATGACATGTGTCATTTGATATGCAGTTTTCTCCCGAGTCCCCAACGCGGTCCCGTATAGGAGGGAGTGGATCGATGGTTTATGCAAGCAACTCACCTATTCCGAACGTGAGTGGCGTCAGCTCTCCAAGGGCAAGTGGGAGGCTCATTCCCATGATTAGTGATTCTTTCTGGTTGATGATGTCGTTCTTTATTCTGTTATTTGTCATAACTAAATTCTTCAACAAATTAATTTCTGGTTGAATTTAAAATATAGTCCAAATTAATTTACGAACTTAATTCAACAAATTTTATATGTCTACAATAAGTGATAGTAGTTTATTTTTTTGTAATATGTTTGAAACAATTCATATAGTAGTATTGTTTATTGATTAAAAAAATATAACAATTTGCATTTAATTGTGAGAGAATTTTTTTGATTTCTATCAATTTGCTAATCTTGTTTGTGTCTTCTAAAATGAACTTGTGAATAGCTTATCAATTTTTTTTTTGAAAAACTCTTATATTTCACTACTAAAAATCCGGAAAAAAGCGACCAAAGATGGTCGCTAAACAGTGAAAAAGCGACCAAAATGCGTCCAACCTGGCTTGGTCGCTATTCATTTGGTCTCTAAGGTAAAAGGACCAAATATTCCGGGTATACAACATAGCGACCAACTTTGGTCGCTTTAATATTTTAATAATATAAATTTAGCGACCAAAGTTGGTCTCTATAATTAAATTAAGTTTTATTTATTTATTATTATTCAAAATATAGCGACCAACTTTGGTCTGTAAACCAAATATTATATTTTTAAATCTGGAATATAGCGACCAAAGTTGGTCTCTTTTTTTTAAAATTTTTTTTAAACATAAGCGACCACAATTGGTTGCTAATTTATAGAATTTAAATTTTTTTTTATACATAAGCGACTAAAATTGGTCGCTAATTCCCAGAATTTTTGTTTTTTTAACAGAATAGCGACCAAAGTTGGTCACTTTTTAGGAACTCTGGTTAATTAGCAACCAACCTTGGTCGCTATTGCCCAGAAAAAAAAATTAAATAGAAAAGCGACCAACTTTCGTCGCTTTTCTGGGTATAATTTTGGCAGAAACTGCCTGTTTTGGCAGCTACACCACCTGGCAGCATACCAAATTTCCTATTGCAAGAAACAACAACAACAATACCAACAATTAAACCAACAACAACAACAACAACACAACAACAACAATCACACAACAATAACACAACAACAACATTAAAACCAACATTAAAACCAACATTAAAACCAACAAAGTATAAAGTTCAATAGAACTAACACATTAAACTAACAAAACTAAGTTAACACTTATTACAAGCCCATTCGATAACCGGTTCTATTGTCTAGTTCAAAGTATATAAAAGTACCCAGGGACTGTTTCATTCAACATCATTATCATCGCCGTCTGATGAATCTTCATTATCAAGACGGTAATGAGAAGGGTCATTTTGTGGAGGACGAGAAAAACGATCACGGGGAGGACGGGAGGAACTAGCACGGGGAGGACGGAAGGAACGCTCACGTTCAAGTGGAGCCTCTGGTAATGACTCGCGAGACCAGGGAATCGGAAAAGCTCCAGAAGCTAGGAAAGCTTTGAGATGAGCTTGCATGTCATGGTACTGAGCTTGCATACCAACCTACTGAGCATCTCTAAGCTTTTCTCTTTCCTTGACCACTTCTGATCGGATGTGAGCTTTGTCACAGTCTCCCACATAGCGGAGAGGCTCTCCCCATGAAGTTGCTCGCCTTGCGAGGAAGTCCCTATTCCTTGCATTCAATAGTGATAGCGATGGAACTTCTTCGTAGGAAGCATGTATACCTTCCCCCATTTTGCACCGCCAACAGCCTCCATCCATATTCTTTCAGCATTCTCATCCGAAAGTTGGATTGCCTCGCCCGACTCATTAGGTGGCTGGCTGAGTATGAATTCCTCCACGTCAGCTGTGAAGCGATCCTATAAGAAAAATTACATTCAATTAGTATTTCAAAATTTATATAAGAGTAAATCAAAATACTTAATGAAAAGTAAAAACTTACATGTACAGTCGAGGCTCGGCCCTCGACCCACCTTTCTTGATCCGTCTCTTTCTTCTTCTTGACAATATGAGTCTCCTTGAATAACTCATCTTGCTTCATTGGACGCCCCAACTTCTTTTCCTGAAAACTCATAAATTTAAGTTAATAAACAGAATAGATATACTTTGAAAATTAAAATAAATTAATCAATTACGTACCAATCTTCTTTTTATTGTCCCTTGGTTGATCGCACCTCCAGTGTGCAAGGAGCCTCCCTTCTCGGATGCACGATATTTCTTTCCTTTTTCGCTCTTCTGTAAGAAGGTTGCGGTAAGCCATTGCCTTTGCAAATCCTCCCATAAATGTTGAAGCAACCAGCCAGGCTTCTTGTTGAGCTGTCTAGCTTTGGAGAAACTATGCGACAACCGCTTCCGAGTTTTGAGATTAAAATTTGCAGCCACTTCCGCGCTATAGCGGTGTTCCCATACACACTTGATCTGTATTTAAAAAGTTAAATATTATATGGAAATATCATAAATATAAATAACTATATTTCTTAAAAGAACATTTATACCTTAAATGCATTGAAAATTTGCTCCTTCAGCGTGAATGAGAATTCACTCCAACTCGTATATGGGGCATCATAAAGCTTTCTGGTGGCTTTGGTGATTATCCTCGTAATAATATTATTCGGGATGAACCTGCAATTTAACAAAAAAAACACATTAATATCTTAGTACAAACTGTACAAAACAATAAACATAAAAATAACAAATTACTCTTACCCATCACCCTCAGGGACCATACTGATCATAATGCACCTCCTCGTCATCATCACCATCATTGTACGAAACTTGTACATTAGAGGCATGTGTGGAAGGTGTAGGGGGGTCAGAGCTACTATCTCGCAGGCGAAGGCCTGAAATAGATGGAGTCCCTATGAAGATGGTTGTGATCCCTGTGACTACGACATAGCTGGATCGACTGCAAGCGGCTGTGACACTGATAACTGTGATACTGATGCATGTGACCCCCGTGGTTGTGACACAGATGGATGTGATCCATGTGGTCGTGAGGCAGCTGGACTATATGATGGACGTACAGTCCTGTGGCCCTGTGATGAAAGACCCGGTGTCTGCACAAAGATGTAGGGCTGGTGGTGTTGTGGCACCTCATAATAGCCATCGGGTGGAGGATAAGACATAGGTGCAAGCATCGGCATCTCTGAAGAGGGTGGAAAAGATGGATGATTATCTTCTACCCTCCTCTTTCCCTTCCTATTCTCGACCCCGAGAACCAGTAGGGGCATCATTACCTCGACCCTTGCCTGTCATCTGCATAATATAATACATATTTAGATTAAAACATATAAGAAACTAGCTATAAAACGAGAGTTATTAAAGAAATCAACTTTTTAGAGCTCATCGACGTATTGTTCCTCGTCCGAGAATTCTTCTTCCTCACTAGTTTGAGCTTCATCAGTTGATTCTTCTTCCTCATTTTCTATAATTGTTACTTCATCTATATACACTTCTTCCAATATGTGTGCAGGATGTTCCAAATTATTTTCTAAAAGTTCGTCCACTATTTGGTGAACACTGGAGATATCATTTTGATAAGCAACATCTAACACATTCTAGACTTCCACCCTACCTACATGCTTAGTTTTAATTACAACCCACGAATCGGACTTATTCCGCTGCAATGGATAAGGGGCATAATACACTTGCCTAACATTATGTTCAATTATGAAAGGATCATAGCGATCATACTCCCTCGTATGATAACCTCAATTATGTTGTATTGGTTGTGTACTCTTGTACCTCTTGTTGGATGTGGGTCAAACCACTTGCATCTAAATAGTATCAATTTCTTATATGGCCAACCTGCATATTCTAGTTCAATTATTTCTTTGAGCACACCATAATAATAAATATCTCCAACTTGGTTGCCATCACCTCCGTGAACCCACACCCCGTTGTTTTTGCTATTTTTATTTTTAGAGCAATCCTCTGTATGAAACTTATAACCATTCACAACGTACTTAGATATTGTTATGGCCTGAAGCCCAGGTAGATATATCTTTCAAAAATTGATACACCATTATTTGGATCATTTACCTACATATTGTTAAAAAAATTCATAAGTTAGCGTAACTTCCAAATATTGTTTACTTACATCGTGTTAGAATATTATAAGGATAAACTTACAAATTGTTTGAACCACGTATCAAATCTCGTATATACAACATCATGGCCAAATTGACCAACGAAGTGACTGTGACACATCAAATATTTTTAGTAGTTGCATTGAGATGTAATCACATTAAATTTTATATTTTGATAACTACTAAATCAATACTTACTTGAGAAAAGGTACAACTTCGGGACAATTTAATAACACATGAAGTGTAGCTGACTTGTACTCCATATCACTCAAACTTCTCTTTTTAACATCCTTAGAACATCGGCCTGGTTGATTGAATATGAACATAGGAGGATATAATAGATCATTCACACATTCTACCGTGTTCCTATTGGGCCTATTCCTAGAACATCTCACCTTACTCTCAAAATAATAAGAGAAAAATGAGAAGTTTCCTTTGTAAGATAAGCTTCGCATATAGATCCTTCAATCTTATTCCTCTGCTTAACAAATTGTTTGCATTTTCCAATTGTCCTATGTAATTTTAGGTTAGCCAAGAACATTCACATAAAACATAAAATTACATGAAACTTATAATATTACTTCTCGAATAGGATACATCCATCTGTATTGAACAGGCCCTCCAAGTCGTGCCTCGTGTACAGGGTGGATTGGAAGGTGTTCCATCACATAAAAAAACCACATGGAAATATCTTTTCCATCTTAGTAGATGTTACACGAATGTTCTGATCCATTCGGAGTAGGTTTTCTTCCCTTAGTGTGGAAGAACACAAGTCTTTGAAAAACAAACTAATCTCTGTGATGGGTTTCCAGATTCTTTCAGGCAAACCAAAAAATGCAATAGGCACTAAGGTCTCCATGAAAACATGACAGTCATGACTTTTCAAATGGATCAACTTCCCTACCTCCATATCAACGTTTTTTCCAAGATTCAACGCATAACCCTCAGGCATCTTCAATTTCGTTACCCAATCACAAATTTCCGTCTTTCTTCCAAAGTGAATGTGTAACTTGCTTTGGGCTTGAATATCTTACCATTTTTTCTGTCTGCAAGTATAATTCAGGCCGCCTGCAATATTCTTGTAAGTCCATTCTAGCCTTCGGGTTATCCTTTGTCTTACCTTTAACATCCATCACTGTGTTGAACAAATTTTCAAAATAATTCTTCTCAATATGCATGACATCAAGGTTGTGACGGAGAAGATTATCCTTCCAATAAGGAAACTCCTAAAATATATTTTGTTTCGTCCAATTATGAGTAATGTCGTATCCGGGGAATCTATAAGGTGGAGTTTCAGTAACTTTACTGAAGTTCTGGACCCTCTCCCAAATTTCCTCACCTGATAGTATCGGAGGTGGAGAATCATACTCCATTTTATTCTTTTTGAATGCATTTTTCATCCTTCTAAACTCATGATCAGGAGGCAAGAATTGACGATGACAATCAAACCATGATTGCTTTCGGCCATGTTTCAAAGTGAACGCTTTACTATTTTCCATGCAGTAAGGACAAGCTAGCTTACCAGCAGTCATCCACCCAGACAACATTCCATACGCAGGAAAATCGTTAATTGTCCACATTAAATTAGCACGCAAATTGAAATTCTGCTTGGTTGATATGTCATATGTTTCAACACCATCGTACCACAATTGTTTTAGCTCATCAATCAAAGGTTTCAAATATACATCAATCAAACTTTTCGGATTACGTGGACCAGGGATAATACAATTTAGGAATATATATGGACTAGTCATGCACAACTTGGGTGGTAGATTATAAGGTGTAAGAGAGACAAGCCAACATGAATATGGTGTCGCAGATACAGAAAAAGGCGCGAAGCCATCCGCACACAGACCTAATCGAATATTCCTTGGTTCACTAGCAAAATCTGGATATGTCCTATCAAAGTGCTTCCAAGCTTCTCCATCTGAAGGATGACACATAACACCAGGTGGTCTTCTATTTTCAAAGTGCCATCTCATATGAGAAGCAGAACTCATCGAAGCATATAACCTCTTTAACATAGGTATAAGAGGTAAATAATCCATCGCCTTGATAGCGACCGTATTCCCGCTGGAAAGCCTCTTGAAACAAGGCTTGTCGCAAAATTTACAACTGTTTAAAGTTGCATCATCTTTATAATATAACATGCAGCCATCCTCACAACAATCAATTCTCATTGACAAAAGTCCTAACTTAGAAACCAATCTCTTTGCCTTATAGAAATCACCAGGTAAGTTGATATCAGGGTCAACTAGTTCACTCATAAGGTCAATGAAAGAGTCCATGGCTGCTTGAGAAATATTCCAATCAGAATTTATATTTAGTAATCTAACTGCAACAGACAGCTCAGAGTGCGGACTTCCTTCCCTTAATGGACGACTAGCTTCCTCTAACTGTTTAAAAAAATGTTTTGCGTCATCATTAGGAGTTTGTTCAACCTTTTCATTAGGCTCACCCCCAAATTGCATCCCAAAAGCATCCACAACCATATCATGAATTCTAGAATCACGATCTCTATTCTCTACCGACCTACTACTTTCACCCGCAACCATATTATGAAATCTCCCATTGCTACCATCGACCTCTCCATGATTAGTCCACACAAAGTAATTTGCTATAAACCCCTTCCTATAAAGATGAAGTCTAACTTCCTCTGACTTTTCAAACCTCATACAGTCGCACCTAACACAAGGGCACCTAATTAATCCTTCATTTTGGAATGGTGGAAGTTCCATTGCATGTCTAATAAAGTCATCAACCCCTTCTAAAAAATCCTCCTGCAATCCCCGCCGATTAGGATAATTCCTATTGTATATCCAAGTACGATGTTCCATCTATAAAGATAAAATAAGAACAAATTAATTTAGTTTCATATCTTAATCTTTTTTTAATTAATTAATTTCATATCCTAAAGGTTCAACTAATATCCTAAACGTTCAATTCATATCCAAAAATTTCAATTCATACACAAAAATTTCAATTCATATAAAAAAATGTTCAATTCATATCAAAAAGGTTCAATTCATAGCAAAAAGGTTCAATTCATAAATTAAATGTTCAATTCATATCCTAAAATTTCAATTTATAAACTAAAATTCCAATACATAAACTAAAAGTCCAATTCATATCCTAAAAGTTCAATTCATATCCTAAAGGCTCAATTCATATCCTAAAATTTCAATTCATATGCTAAAAGTTCAATTCACATCCTAAAGGCTCAATTCATATCCTAAAGGTTCAATTCATATCCTAAAATTTCAATTCATATCCTAAAAGTTCAATTCATATCCTAAAGGTTCAATTCATATACAAAAATTTCAATTTAAAAACTAAAATTCAAATACATAAACTAAAAGTCCAATTCGTATTCTAAAAGTTCAATTCATATCCTAAAGGCTCAAATCATATCCTAAAGGTTCAATTCATATCCTAAAATTTCAATTCATATCTTAAAAGTTCAATTCATATCCTAAAGACTCAATTCATATCCTAAAGGTTCAATTCATATCCTAAAATTTCAATTCATATTCTAAAAGTTTAATTCATATCCTAAAGGCTCAATTCATATCCTAAAGGTTCAATTCATATCCTAAAATTTTAATTTATAAATTAAAATTCAAATACATAAACTAAAAGTCCAGTTCATATCCTAAAAGTTCAATTCATATCTTAAAGGCTCAATTCATATCCTAAAGGTTCAATTCATATCCTAAAATATCAATTTATAAACTAAAATTAAAATACATAAACTAAAAGTCCAGTTCATATCCTAAAAGTTCAATTCATATCCTAAAGGCTCAATTCATATCCTAAAGGTTAAATTCATATCCTAAAATTTCAATTTATAAACTAAAATTCAAATACATAAACTAAAAATCCAATTCATATCCTAAAAGTTCAATTCGTATCCTAAAGGTTCAATTCATATCCTAAAATTTCAATTCAACACTAATTAAACTAATTAGTTAATAAAATTAATTAACAAAACTAATTGAAACAAGACCTAAACCCTAATCCTCAATAAAATACAATGTTCAAACAAATTGAAACAATAATTGAAACAATATACTACAATGTTGAATTAATTGAAACAAATACTAGAAATAATTCAAACCTAATTTTTTTTTTAGGTGGAGGAGGAGAGAGAGGGGGGTGTAGTGGGGCAGTGGTGCGGCGAGCAGTGGCGGCGAGCAGAGGTCCGGCGACAGCAGTGGTCCGGCGGCGGGGCAGTGGGTCAGGCGAGAAGGGGACGGAAAGAGAGGGTTGGGGAAATTTTGGGGAGATAATATGAAAAATGGGGGAGAACCCGTTTTTGGTCTCTCTTTTAGGAAAAGCGACCAAAGTTGGTTGTTATTTTTGGTCTGTAAATAATTTTTGACCGTTTGACCAAAAATAGCGACCAACTTTGGTCGCTATTTAAAAAAAATTAAATTAGTTTTTTTTTCTTTTTTTGGGTTTTAAATATTCTAAGCTATAAAAAAAATTATTATTAGCTATAAATATTTATTTTATTTTATTAAAATTATTATAAATAATTATTAACTAGGTAATTAATTTTAATAGATTATAATAGCATATATGTAAAGTAATTTTTTAAGTTATATTTAAGTATATGAGTAATTTCATACACACGCATAAACTATATTGTAATTGATGATCAATCTTATACATTACTACGTACGAATAATTAATGAATTGATAAACCAATATATATATAGACACACACACA